>CAUYON010192991.1:0-16448 GCA_963573935.1 Arctocebus calabarensis
AGATGGGCTTTATGATAAATTCCTGGAACCTTTAAGAGGGACAGATTTGGAACCTCAGACCAGGGTGGGGGCAGGTGTAGCAGTCTTGAGAGAATGAAAGATATGCTTTGGAAGAGGCCTTTGGAGTGGAAAACAAAAGGACACCACAGGATCTGAACATTAAAACCCTAAGTGCAGAGTGGAATGCTCCTCTGGGAGCCACACAGCCTTACATTTCCAACCCAGAGGGACCATTTCCCAGCTGTGTAGCCTTGAGAAATTCACTGTTGTTCTCTGAGCCTCACGTTCTTGTCGCTAACTTAGTATTTCCCTTCCTTCCCTTTCAAGAAATAGTTGTTATAATTATTATCCATTAGGGATGTCATTTAGGGTCCTGGCATCCAGCCTCCTACTTGTATCCCTTAAGCCACTGGTTAAGATGGTTCAAAGGCATCTGCATGAGAATGACTTCAGGTTCTCAAAATGCAAACCCTGGATCTAGCTTGACCCACAGTATCAGAATCCCTGAGGAGGTGACCCCAGGCATTTTCCCAGGCACTCAAGAGAATTCTTTATTTTTGAGACAGAGTCTCACTCCATGGCCCTCAGTAGAGTGCCGTGGCATCACACAGCTCACAGCAACCTCCAGCTCTTGGGCTTATGATAAGAGCTCTTGCCTCAGCCTCCCAAGTAGCTGGGACTATAGGCACCCGCCACAACTCTGGAGCTGGGCTTGAACCTGCCACCCTCAGCATATGGGGCCAGCACCCTACTCTCTGAGCCACGGGTGCCACCCCTCAAGAGAATTCTTATCACACTGAATTTTGAGAATTGCTGGCCTAGGTTAAGGAGGCACCTGCTTTTGTTGTTCTACTTTAGAATTACTAAGTATACAGTAAATATTCCATTTCTTTTTCCTTCTTGGCTGTAGCAAGATTACCAATCAACACAGCAATTTGAGCTACCACTCCAATACTTCCATTAGCATGTGAAATAAAATAATTCCTGTATCGGCATTTGTTTTCTCAGTCTAGGCATATCGTATATACCTATTCTGCATCCATAGCAGACACCACTAATCAAACACTGATTCTTGTAATCAGTGTAACGTGGTTTTTTGTACCCTCAATGAATCCCCAACAATGAAAATAAATAAATAAATAAATAAAAAGGTAAATTGAAGGTGAAATGGGGTCACGTGGCTGGGCCCTACTCCAGCATGGCTGGTGCTCCCATATGAAGAGGAAATTTGGACACAGACATGTGCACACACACAGAAGAAGGAGCATGGGAGGGCGCAGTGAGAAGCTGTCATCTGCAAGCCAAAAAGAGAAGCCTCAGGAGAAACCAAGCCTGTTGATACCTTGATCTTGGAATTCTGGCTTCTGCAACTGTGAGAAAATACATTTCTGTTGTTATCTCATCTGTGATACTTTGTTAGGCCTGCACTAGAAAATTGATGATGTTTATACGTCCACATTTACTGGATGTCCTGAAAACCAAGGCCAGCCTCGAGAATTGTTCTGAGATTTCACTTGATTCTAGGAGACTTTCTAATGGGTTCCTCTTCCTCCTTCAGTAATATTTTCTTCTGGGAAGGAGCTTGGAATTTCTCTCTTTCACACTCCTTGCCTCATTAAATTCTTTTCTATAATGATTAAAAAAAAAAACACCAAAAAACACTGATTCTACTTGGTCTGACAGGACTCATAGTTTGCTCACCTCAAACTATGGCCCGCGGGCCACAGGCTGCCAGCCGAGGACATTTATCCAGCTCGCCAGGTGTTTTTGCCTCCGCTGCATGTCCTGGTTAGCAGCAGACTCATCCTGGGCCTGCAAAATCTGTTAGCGGAAAAACCATAGGTTGCATTCCCAAACAATACATGTGTGGATTCACTGGAAAAGTTGCCAAAGGAGTTCCAATTTAGATTTAAAAAGCTTAATCTCCATGAACAGGAAATAGAGCTTTTCCATTTTCTATTGACATTGAAAATGTGGAGGTCAGTCCCTGAAGTCGCGGCCCCAGCTATCCCTCTGCCAGCTGCTCCGGCACCACCTGAGGCTGGCATCTCTGGCAGGTGGGAGGCAGGTGCTGACGCGTGTGGCAGGGGCAGCCGAGTGCTCCTGCGGCTCTGGCTCCGGCTCTGCACGGGCAGTGGCTTTCCAGCTTTTCCTTAGGGCTGGCCTGCAGTGCCTGGATGCTCTAAGAACATTTCCACTGTTGCTCGGAGGACACATGCAGTGGGATTTAGAATTCCTGGAGAATTGCCTTTGTGAGAAGCTGGAAGTATTTCTTTAAATTCCTTCTCTTAGCTTTTCAAAGAAACATCAAGAAACCATGAACAACATTAGTAATGTAGAGTATGACTGCCACTTGATTGATGAAGGTTTTACTGCCAAGGACATTCTGGACCAAAAAAAATCAATGAAGTTTCCTCTTCTGATGTTAAGGATGCCTTCTATGTAGCAGACCTTGGAGATATTCTGAAGAAACACCAAAGATGGCTAAAATCTCTTGCTCCTGTCACTCCCTTTTATGCAGTCAAATGTAATGACAGTAGAGCCATTGTGAAGACCCTCGCTGCCATTGGGACAGGATTTGACTGTGCTAGCAAGACTGAAATAGATTTGATGCCAAGTCTCCGGGTGCCTCCAGAGAGGGTTATCTATGCAAATCCTTGTAAACACGTGTCTCAAATTAAGTACCCTGCCTATAATGGAGTCCAGATGATGACTTTTGGCCGTGAAGTCGCGTTGATGAAAGTTGGCAGAGGACAGCCAAAGGCCAAGTTGGTTTTCCGGATTGCCACTGATGATTCCAAAGCAGTGTGTTGACTCAGTGTTAAATTTGGTGCCACACTCAATCCAGCAGACTTCTTTTGGAATGGGCAAAAGAGCTAAATATTGATGTCATTGGTGTTAGCTTCCATGTAGGAAGTGGCTGTACTGGTCCTGAGACCTTCGTGCAGGCAATCTCTGATGTCCACTGTGTCTTTGACATGGGAGTTGAGGTTGGTTTCAGCATGTGCCTGCTTGATATTGGTGGTGGCTTTCCTGAATCTGAGGATGTGAAGCTTAAATTTGAAGAGATCACTGGTGTAATCAACCCAGCATTGGACAGGTACTTTCCATCAGACTCTGAGGTGAGAATCATAGCTGAGCCAGGCAGATATTATGTTGCATCAGCCTTTGCACTTGCAGTTAATATCATTGCCAAAAAAATTGTATTAAAGGAACAGACAGGCTCTGATGTTGAAGATGAGTCCAGTGAACAAACCTTTATGTATTTTATCAATGATAGAGTATATGGATTGTTTAACTGCATCCTTTATGATTATGCTCATGTGAAGACTCTTCTGCAAAAGAGATCTAAACCAGATGAGAAGAATTATTCATCCAGCATATGGGGACTAACTGCTATGGCTTTGACCAGATAGTTGAGCACTGTGACCTGCCAGAAATGCATGTGGGCAACTGGATGCTCTTTGAAAATATGGGTGCTTACACTGTAGCCGCTGCTTGTACTTTCATTGGATTCCAGTGAGAGCTGACACTGGATGCCCTCTCAGAGCCTCATTTCCTCACTATCCTATCTCCTCTCTAGGCTGCTGATCCCAGATTCCTGAAACTGGCCAAAGCCAAGCCCAGTGCTACCTTTGAAGCCTTCCTGACCACTGGGTCCCCTATTTCCCCGCTGCCACCTTCTGATCCACTCCTGCCTCCTCACCCCCCATTATGCCAAACACGACAACTGCTAACAGCACCGCCCACTCACACCTGGAAGCCCCAGGGACCCCTGGCAGGAGAAGGAGCAGCAGTCTGGTTCCCAGCTCCAGACTCCTGCCCTTTGACAATCAGCGCTACTGTTTACTATCCCCTTTCCCCCCAAGTTGCTTCTCCCAGATGGCACGATCCTTACCCTCCTTCTGGGGCCAAATAAATATTCAGCAACTCTGGTGGCCTGGACCTGTGCTCCTTGGTGAGTGTGTGGAAGGCCTGTGTACCCCAATTCCAGAAATGTGAGCACATGGGCAGTGTGTATGCTTTTCACCCTGGAAACCCACTAGGGGAATCCCACCCACCCACCGCCTACACTCTCATGCTGTCACTTATTTACACACTCATTTATTTACATATTTACTCATTCACTCACCTCTCTGAGCCTTGTTTTCCTCACCTGAAAACATTGTGATAATAATAATACCTGTGGCATGTTTGGTGTGGGAAGCCATGAGAATTCCCTTATCCATGAATTCATCTGCTCCCTCACCTGTGACTCAAAAAAGATTTTCATGCCGGTATTTGCATCCCTACCTTGCTTTATCACTCCCTTCTTGTCTTGAACCATCATAGGGAAGGGAAGCGAACCAGAGTGGAATTGGTGGGGACTGAGAAAAATACAGCGTAAGAGAAGAGATGGAAACAAAGGATGGGATTGGGAGGTCTGACTGAGCTGATGGCTGCAGCCAGCACCAAAGCACAAAATCAGCTTCATTTTATGGTATGTGTACAGGGTTGTTCAGGGAGAGGTACCATAGACAATATGGGGAAATAGCATAAACACAAGACATAGTTTGGGTCTTACAGTGCAATGGGAAAATATGTAAATAACTTTAACAAAGACAAACCATCTTGTTAATGGTTTCTACTCAACTTCGTTATCATATGACAAGAAGCAAGAAGGGAAAGATCACAATGATCCCAGCATAGTTAACAAAACCAAGGAAGAATTATGTGACTTAGTGGTTACTACTTAACTTTGTTAGCATATGACAAGGACAAAAAAGGGAGAGATCTTAAGGATCTCTGCATAGTTAAGTAGAGAAAAAAGGGCTACATGATTTCTGACAGAGGGAGCAAGAAAGGAATATGGTTGTTTTGGGAATGGAGGAGAAGCAGTTGGGGGTTCATTCTCTGAATGTCTCCCAGGCTGTGAGGGCCCTGCCAGCCTCACAGCCCGCGCTCCACTCCTTTACTCTTTTCTTCCTCCCTTCCCTTTCTTTCTCCTTCTATCATCCATCTTTTCCATGTTTCCTAAGGTCTTCTGTTGGATGGCTGGGGACATAATGTAGATGTGTTGCAGGAAGACAAGGCCCAAAGTAGAGAAAGAGCACCCAAACACCACATTTATGAGAGGAAGGGCTTTATTCACCAGCTGGGAGCTTATGGCATAGAAGACTTCCAAATGGCCACGCTCCCTGACTGGCTTGGTCTTTCCCTTTTTTTCGACAGTCAAAAAGTTCCACCCCACAGGTACCCTTCTTGTTGGCCAGTTTGAATCAAGCAGGAGATGCTAGTCCAGCCCCTACCGAACTACAGGATTTCATAGAACTTGGAAATTTCCAAGTTCCAGGAAGTTAGGAAATTCCTAAGGGCTGAGTCATCATGGAGAGGACCCTGCAAGTGTATCCTTGTGCTCTCTTTGAGAAGACCTGTTCTCTCAGACCTCACCTTTGTCCGGTATTCTCTCTCAGATGCTAACACAAACCTTAACTCCAAGTGACTTACAATCATCAAGGAAACAAAGTAGAGCCAGGTAGTGGCTCACACCTGTAATCGTAGCACTCTGGAAGGTTGAGGTGGGTGTGTTGGTTGAGCTCAGGAGTTCAAGACAAGCCTGGTCAATAATGAGCCCCTCACCCCCCATCTCTACTAAAAATAGAAAAATTGAGGCAAGAGTATCACTTGAGCCAGAGGCCACAGTGAGATTCTGTGTTTAAAAAAAAGGAGAGGGGACAAAGTAGATATCCAGAGCTGGGAAGAAAGGGCAGAGGTAAGCAGGGAAAGCCAAAACTTCCATATTTACCTCATTCTTTCAACGAGTCCTGCTTCCCAGTCTGTTTCTAGCAAAGATAATTGTTCCATTGGTTTCTTTCTTATCTTGTCCTCAGATAGGATTTCGGGTGGTAGTCAAAGGTCTGTAAAATTTGGCAAAGGAGCTCTCTGAGCATCAGAGTAAGTGGAGAATGAGGCAAAGTTACCCTACATGCTAAAAAAATGGAGCAAAGTCAGAACAAACTTGCCTGTGAACTTCCAAGTAGGCAATGGGAAAAGGGAAATCAGATCAGTTGCACAGGTTATGATGTTCAGTAAAATCTAAAATGAACACAGTAATTTCTCATGCATGTATATATGTGTGATGGGTGTCTTTTGAAGACAGCACTATGTGTTGTGTTAATACTATTATTGTCACTATTGCCAATAATAATCCTCACAGCAACCTCATGAAATACACATGGTCACTATTCCCAGTTAACAAATGAAGAAACTATGCTTTCTAGAATTAATCTGATTTGCTCAGAATCACACAATCAGGAAGTCTGTCCCTAAATCCTGAGATTGAACCTGTTCTGACTTAGATGATAACATTGGGGTCCCTGGTTCCCTGTCTCAACAAGCAAGCAGAGCAATAATTCTTCTTACTCTTAATAATTCTTAAAGCATTACAAATGGCAATCCATTCTTGGAAGAAAACCAGAAAGGGCTTAGATAATTTAGAAAGGGAAGTCAGGGGACAGCCATCCTAAGGAGGTGAGGTTTGGGCTATGATTTGAATGACAAGAAGAAATGAAGGTTGCAGAGGTAATGGAAAAATACAGCGGAATATTATTTAGATGTAAAAACAAAAGGAACCACTGATTCATGATTCAACATGTACATGTATCAATCTTGAAAATATTAATCCAAATGAATGAACCCAGACACGAAAAAAAAGTTTTTTTTTTTTTGAGATAGAGCTTCAAGTTGTCACCCTGGATAGAGTGCTATAGCATCACAGCTCACAGCAACCTCCAATTCCTGGGCTCAAGCGAGCCTCTTGCCTCAGCCTTCCAAGTAGCTGGGACTGCAGGTGCCCGCCACAACGCCCGGCCATTTTTTGGTTGCAGCTGTCATTGTTGTTTGGCGGGTCCGGGCTGGATTCAAATGCGCCAGCTCACGTGTACATGGCTGGTGCCTTAGCCCGCTGAGCCATAGGCCCCGAACCCAGACACAGAAATTTTAATTCAACACCAGACAGGTGCATACCTGTAAACATAGCACAATTGGAGGCCAAAGCAGGAGGATCCCTTGAGCTCAGAAGTTCAGATAAGGCTGAGCAAGAGTGAGATCCTGTCTTTACTAAAAATAGAAAAAAATTAACTGAGTGTCATGGCAAGTGCCTGTAATCCTGGCTACTTGGGAGGGTGAGGCAGGAGGATGGCTTGAACTCAAGAGTTTGAGGTTGGGCTGCATCCATAGCTCAGTGGGTAGGGCACCAGCCACATACACCAAGGCCCACAGGTCGAACCTGGCCAGGTCAGCTAAAACA
Source organism: Arctocebus calabarensis (assembly GCA_963573935.1). Classification (NCBI taxonomy): domain Eukaryota; kingdom Metazoa; phylum Chordata; class Mammalia; order Primates; family Lorisidae; genus Arctocebus; species Arctocebus calabarensis. The sequence goes on from CAUYON010192991.1 coordinate 7,289, forward strand.
AGGGTGACAACTGCAACAAAAAAATAGCCAGGCGTTAACGCAGGTGCCTGTAGTCCCAGGTACTTGGGAGGCTGAGGCAAGAGAATCGGGCCCAGGAGTCTAAGGTTGCTGTGACTCCAGGGCACTCCACCCAGGGCGATAGCTTGTGACTCTGTCTCAAAAAAAAAAAACAAAAAACAAACAAAAACAAGAAATTTTATTTTATTATTATTTTTTCATTTCCTACATTTAATAAAAACATTTTCTCATTTGAGGCTCTGGAAGTCTTGAGTCACATTATTTTTGGTAAACCCCTTCCCCCTGAAATGTCTTAAAATGTTGCAGGAAGACAAGGCCCAATGGAGAGAAAGAGCGCCCAAACACCATGTTTATAAGAGGAAGGGCTATATTCATCAGCCGAGAGCTTATAGCATAGAAGAATTCCAAATGGCCGCACTCCCCGACTGGCTTGGTCTTTCCCTTTTTGTCAACAGTCAAAAAGTTCCACTCCACAAGTACCCTTCTTATTGGCCAGTTTGAATCAAGTGGGAGATGCTATTCCAGATCCTACGGAACTACAGTATTCCACAGAACTTGGAAATTTCCAAGTTCCAGGAAGTTAAGTTTACAAATTCCCAAGCTGAGTCACCATGGAGAGAACCCTGCAAGTGTATCCTTGTGGTCTCCTTGAGAAGATCTGTTCTCCTAGACCTCACCCTTCTCAGGTAGCCTCTCTCAAAAACACATGGCTTGAGGGCGACGCCTGTGGCTCATCGAGTAGGCACTGGCCTCATATACTGAAGGTGGCGGGTTCAAACCCTGCCTTGGCCAAACTGCAAGAACAGAAAAATAGCCAGGCTTTGTGGCGGGTGCCTGTGTCCGAGTTACTGGGGAGGCTGAGGCAAGAGAATCGCCTGGGCCCAGGAGTTGGAGGTTGCTGTGAGCGGTGTGATGCCAGGGGACTCTACCAAGGGCGATAAAGTGAGACTCTGTCTCTACCAAAAAAAAAAATGGCTTGACAGTGGCTGCAGAGAAAATATACGTTCTCAAAGTTGAACTTTCATTTAAATACAAATCTACAGAATGTAAACTGAGACAATAGAAAAATTTACAAAACTTTTCTTTAAAAATAATAGTAAGACAAAATTCAGTTCTAGTTAGGATGCTATTAAAATACGTGCAATTGTCATATTCAATTGGACTTCTATTGCAATGTTCGACAACAGTAATCCAGTCCACCCCGGCTGGAGCCGCCTTAGAAAACAGACCTGAGTGGAAATTTCTTTGAGAAACCTTGAGGTTCTACATCGACTGGTGGGCAGCCTCCTTCCTCGGCTCCCAGACGGCTCCCCTGGCCACTTGGCCAGAGCAGAAGCTCCGCTGGTTCAGCCTCTGAGCAGAAAGTTCCGAGCTGCTTCCACCGTGGACCTCAAGGCCAGAGCTGAAACTAGCTGCTGCCCATGGAGTTAGAACTGAGGTGGTTTGAATATATGTGGTGATTAAAACTGGTCTTGGAGCTGGGCGAACTCTTGGAATTGTTCTGGTGGTGACGTTTAAAGATCCTCTGCAGCAGCCCTTTCTTGGGTGGTTCTGGGGGGTGACTTCTGTTCAGGTCCAGCTAGAGGGTACGTTAGGTCCAAATACATTCAGCTCCTTGAAGCATTCTGTCTCTATCATCTCGTTTTGCCATGGGATGGACATGGAGCCTGTGGAGAACTTGGAGTAGAAGTCGTCATCTGTGTGGTCCAGGTTGACGCCCTTCACAGTGGAGATCTGCTCGATGTCCAGCATGTCCTTACAGGACACGGCCCGGGGTCTGGAACAAAAGGAGGGTCCACCATCCCAGCTTCTAAGTGCATGAAGTTCATGTTCCTGAAGAAGGGGTGTCTCTTGACCTGGGCCGCCCCCTCCTCTTGGTAGCCCAGCCTCTGCTTCACATCCTTGGTGAGCAGCATCGCGCAGATGGACTTGGCCTCCTCGGAGAACTTGTGGGAGTACACCTCCTCCGTTTCCAGGACCGGGTGGTCAACCTCCTCTGGCTTCACCTTCTCCTTGTGGCCCTGGAACGACGACTGGCCCTCAATCATCTCGTAGACCAGGCAGCCCAGGCCCGAATAGTCGGGACTCAGGCCGTACCTCTGATTGTTCAGGACTTCTGCGGTCATGTAGCCCACGGTGCCCACCCGGCTGCAGATCAGCTCTCCCTCAGGGATCTTCACAGCCAGGCCCAGGTCTGAGATCCTGATGTGGCCGTAATCGTCTAACAGGATATTTTTAGGTTTCAAATCTCTGTAGATGGTGTTCTCACGGTGGAGGTCCTCCAAGACACAGAGGATTTCAGCTGTGTAGAACAAGGCTCGTTCCTCCTCGAAGCCGGGGTTGCCCATGTTTTGAATGTGGAACTTCAGGTCACCCCCAGTAATGATGGTCAGGACCAGGCATAGCGCGTCCTTGGTCACGTAGGCATAGGCCAGGTTGACCACAAATCGACTGTTGACCTTCTCCAGAATCTGCTTCTCATTGAGTGCCGTGGACTCCCCTTTCCTCTGCTTGATCCTTTTCCTCTCCAGGCGTTTGCAGGTGTACATTTTACCCGTGGCCCAAACCTGGCAGGCGCAGACCTCTCCAAAGCCCCACTTTCCTAGCACTCGATACTGCCACTGTGGGTCACTGTTGGTTTGGGAGCCACGGCAGGTTGCTGGGACTCAGCAGGAATAGCTGCAGCCTGTCCTCAGCACTCACATGTTTGTCCTTATCAGCGTTTGTGGTGGTCACTCATGGCCTATGGGGTTTCTGAGGGGGACGACCCCTCTGTATCCTCCACTGTGGTCCTGGCCAGAAGGGAGGGGCAGCTATTGGAATTCTGTACCCTGTCCCTTCTGATTGGCTGGTCACAGGACAGTGGGGGGGCATTTTGGGGGCTCACCCCATATTCCAGTGTTGGGGAAGGGTCCTGACGGGTGCCTTATCAGTGAGTGCCAGGAGAGGCCATCCCTGGAGTGGGAGCAACGTCTTCCTGGGCCCTGTGATCAGGTGCAGAGTTCATAGGACGTTCCTCTCCTTGGGTTAATGTGTAACTGTGAGCCCTCCCCTCCACACCCTGAAACCACCAACTCCAAGATAGGCTTCTCTGGGGTGTCACAGGCAAACATGGTCGCTGCCAAAGAGGGGCTAGTCCAAGTGAGAGTCACCCCACCGTGGGTGTGGGAGCCTGGAGGCCTCTGTCCTTGGAGAGGTGGTTGGGGACCCCAGGAAGCTAGTCTGGGGTCCTGAGGTCCTGACCCTTGTGAGTCAGAGGCCTGAGTTTCTAGGTCACAGAGGAGATTGAAGGTCCTCTCTGAATAGGCCGCACTGGCCAGTTTGGGTGCTGGGTGGGGGTGGGCAGGAGCAGGGAGATGATTGAAGTTCCAGCTTGGCAGGGCCTGACCCTCAAGAACTGGGTGCTGAGCTCAGTGGCTCAGCAGCACCTACTCCTCCCTCCAAAGTCCCTGAGCCTCTGCAGGTGGCTGAGCCCCTTCATCCTCACCTGCTCCATCTACTTCCTCCTCAGGATTCCCGAGGACTAGCTGTCCTGGGTCAGCGCCCTGATCAAGTGCTTGCCGGTGCTCTGCCTGGCCGCTTTCCTGTGGGCCTTGGGCTTGAGTGGGGGCTATGCCCAGCTCCTCCGGGGAGCCCTCTTGTTCTCAGCCATGGAGGATGCCTGCCTAATCTGGCCTGAGGCCTTCCTCCATGGTGAACGGGGACCCTGTTATTACACATTCCAGCTGGTGCTCAGGGCTGGAGGTACTGGGAGTGCTGGAGACACAGGGAGGACCAAGGCAGCTTGCAGTGTAGTGAGGGGATGGGGTCAGATGACAGTAAGTTAGCAGGTGGGGGTGGCATGGGGGACAGTGAAGGCGAGATTATCTAGTTGAGTAGGGTAGTCAAGAAAGGTCTTCCTGGTGAGTGCCTGAGGCTCAGTGGGTAGGATGCTCGCCACATATACCAAGGGTGGCGAGTTCGAACCCAGCCCCAGCCAAACTGCAACAACAACAAATAGCTGGGTGTTCTGGCAGGCGCCTGTAGTCCCAGCTACTCGGGAGGCTGGGGCAAGAGAATAGCCTACCAGGAGTTGGAGGTTGCTATGAGCTGTGATGCCATGGCACTCTACTGAGAACAATAAAGTGAGACTTTGTCTCTTAAAAAAAAAAAAAAGGCAGCTCAGCACCTGTGGTTCAACGGGCTAAGGCGCCAGCCACATACACCTGAGCTGGCGGGTTCGAATCCAGCCCGGGTCTGCCAAACAACAATGTCGGCTGCAACCAAAAAAATGGCCGGGCGTTGTGACGGGTGCCTGTAGTCCCAGCTACTTGGGAGTTGAAGGCAGGAGACTTGCTTGAGCCCAGGAATTGGAGGTTGCTGTGAGCTGTGATGCCATAGCACTCTATCCAGAGTGACAGCTTGAGGCTCTGTCTCAAAAAAAAAAAAAAAAAGATTACAGGTGTGAGCCATAACACCCAACCTCCTCTCACTTTCTAACTCCTACTCACACTTCAGTCCTCAATTCAAAACCCTCCACTTCTACCCACACTGATCTCTCTGCTTAAATTGCTGTAGTAAACTCACAGTATAGTCATCTTAGCAGCTTATTTAGCAAGTGATTGATATGCATATCTGACTGAACTAGATGCTTTATGGACACAAAGAGAATAAGGTAAAGCCCCAGCCAAATGTCACTATGCTATGCACATAAACTGGGTTCATGTGCCAATTAAGGATGCTAGCTAAAGGGCAATGCCTAATTTGTTCTTAACAGTGAAATGTAACAGAACTTCAGCTTCGGCTAGGCCTTGAGCTATTCCTCCAGGGCTCAGAAGAGAAAACTACCCTGGTGTGCTTCTGGAGCAGGAAGTCCCCTCTCCTGGGTGGACCGTTGGTTACATGGAGTCTTAGTTGGTTATGCAGGTTTAAATTAAGTGTGGTGATTGAAAGCATGGTGCACAAAGTGAGAAAAACCAAAATGAGCAGAGTAGAGAAGTGGGGCAGCAGAAAACTCCTCTGGTGATGAGCAGCAAGGGCCATCGAAAAGGGACTGGCTGCCTTCGAACACCAAAGACACGCCAAGGCCAGTCTTAGACACAATTCAGACCCATTGCACACATTTGTACCAAGAAAGTCTTGACGTTGGCAGTTTTACTCCAGACACCTGCTCCCACAGGTAACAGCATCCAGGGCAGCTTTTGTGAGTGACACTGAGGTCAGCTCTCACACAGGTCCCAGGATGAAGCGGTCTGGATAAGTGGGAAACCCAAACACAAGTTCTTTTTCATACCCTCCCCCTCCATAAGTTGAAAGGCCTAACCTAAAGCAGGAAAGACTGGCAGGCCTGGGAAGCGGTAGGGATGAAGTACGCGCTCTCTCTGACTTTGGGCATCCTCTAACTCTAGCACGCTAAACCCTAGGGAGACTACGAAGTCGAGCGATCCTCAAACCAACCGAGACGCTGGCCGAGTCTCCGGCTGCAAGTCCGGCCCACGATTTCCGCCCATCTCTTTCCCCGCGGCGCGGGGCGGCAGCAGGGAGGGTCACCGGATCCCCCCAAGCCCGGGCCCCTCCCGGCGCTGGGACGCCGTAGCTCTCGCTCCTCCTCTCTCGCCTCCCCTCAGCTCTCCTCCCCTTTCCTCCTTCGCCCAGTCCCTCCTACAGCCTTGGCGAAGGGGGGTCGGGCTTGGCTCTGCGAGGCCCATGCATTCCTGAGAGCCGAGCGAGCTAAAGCAACAAAGGAGTCGGGGAGTCGGCGGGGAGAACTCGGGGGGCTGCGGCGCGTTCGGGCGAAGGTGGCTGCGGGGCCGCGGGCAGGATCGGGGGCGGAGTCGGAGACTTAGTTCCGAGCCTCCGGCCCGTGCCTGGCCTCCCTCGCTGGGCGGAGAGTAGGTTTTAACCGTGGGAGAAGGAATGAGGCTCGGGATTGGGGGTCCAAGGGGCTCCCGGGACTAAAGAGAACTTAGATCGCCAAGCGAGGGCCTGGGAGTTGTGCATCCCGTCCCGGGCCTCTGCAGCCCAACATGGGCCCCTGGTTCCAAAGTTTGCGAAGTTGGGCGCCGAGAGGCAGGGGCGCGCGGAGTGTCCGGGGAGGCCCGGGCCCGGGCTTGCGGGGGGCACAGGTCGCCTGAGCAGTCTCCGCGGCCCCGAGGGTTGCGCGTGTGGCCAGGGGACTCCGGGGAGCAGGCGGGGGCTCCGGGACTTCTGCTGAGTTGGCGGGTTTGGCTATGGCCTCTGCCCGCCCTGCGCGGGGGCCGGAGCTCCCACTCCTGGGGCTGCTGCTGCTGCTGCTGGGGGGCCCGGGCCGGGGGGCGGCCTCGAGCGGGAACGCGACCGGGCCTGGGCCGCGGAGCGTGGGCGGGAGCCCGAGAAGGAGCGCGGCCGTGACCGGCCCTCCGCCGCTCCTGAGCCACTGTGGCCGGGCAGCACCCTGCGAACCGCTGCGCTACAACGTGTGCCTGGGCTCGGCGCTGCCCTACGGTGCCACCTCCACGCTGCTGGCCGGAGACTCGGACTCCCAGGAGGAAGCGCACGGCAAGCTCGTGCTCTGGTCGGGTAAGCGCGCCAGAGCTGGGCCTGGGGGCTGCGCTGCTGGACTGGGGACACCTTGGAAAGAATAGGGTCAGGCCTGAGCTTCTGAGACTGGGGTGGCGGAGGTGGGGGGAGCGGCACCGGGAAGGTTAGAGGGACAGGGTCCAAAACTTTGGGGGCGGATTACGTGCAGGACGGGACCCTCGGTGATGGGACAGGGAGGGTGAGGAGGTTGAGGCCGGTCACAAAGGGCCTGAGCAATAGGGGATGAGGAGGATTTGTGCGGGGGGGTCTGAACCACAGGAAAGGACATTTTTTAAGAGGAGATGCTCCACCTATTCTTTTTTTTTTTTTTCTTAGAGACAGAATCTCACTCTGTCGCCCTCAGTAGAGTGCGATGGCATCACAGCTCACAGTAACCTCTAGCTCTTGGGCTTAGGCGATTCTCTTGCCTCAGCCTTCCGAGTAGCTGGGACTACAGGCGCCCGCCACAACGCCCGGGTATTTTTTGTTGCGGTTTGGCCGGGGCTGGGTTCGAACCCGCCACCCTCCGTATATGGAGTTGGCCTACTCACTGAATCACAAGCGCCAGCCGCTCCACCTATTCTTGAAGCATGGGGTTTCAAGGTGCTTAAGACGTTGAGAAAATCGGAGTTGGAGAGGAAAAAGGGATGGATGGCAGTAAAAGAGGTTTAGGCATTTGGAGGGAAAGGATGGGGAAAAGAATGGCTGAAAAAAACTTGGGAAGGAAGAGAAACCCTCTGGTAATGAAGAATTAAGAGATAACCAGAAAGTTCTGTGAAAGTTCAAGAAAAGTGTGATCTTATCTTGCTTTCACAGATTTCCCAGTTTCCTCATCTGAAAAATGGGGACTCTGATCCATGCAGGGGCTCATGAAGGAAGGCGACTGTTCTTACAGTTGTTTATGTGTTCTTTGGAAATCTGGATCCTCAGGCTGGTCAGAGCTGTGGAAGGACACTTAAGTCTGGGCTGTTGAAAGCCTTGGATATTTCCATGGTGATTTGAGGTCTCAGAGGTCTGTCCTTTTCCCCCACCCTGCTCTTGACTGGGTGGAATTAAGGCACTGCCCCCAGAAAAACTACAGGCTGCACCCAAACAGATCCTTCCTTAGCAGTGTAGAGTGGACCGCCTCCCCACCTGTCATTTTCTGGATGGAGGTATGGGAGAGAGGACCCTAGAGGGTGCAGAGGAAGGGAACTGGCCTTGTAGTGCCTCATTTCTGGCTGGTATGATTCTAAAACTGTCCTTGAAAAAGAAAAAATCAGGAGCCAGGACAAGACCAGCCCTTCTTTTGGCAGGCCTGGAGTGCCACATGTCTTACCTAGCAGGGAGAGTGTATGAAGTCTGCCTGTCTTTGTCACTCTTGGCCACTGGAGTTCTCAGCCTCTGTACTATCTTGGACAAGGCCATAAAGGCTCTTGGCTTGAGGCAGATGCTGGTGGAGGAACTTGGGAGATGTGTACCCATGAGGTGGAGCTCATAGTATTTGTGGGTATCAGGTTCTAAAGTCATGTAAAGTAGAAACTGTGTTTAATGAACAGTAGCTTTGAAAAAAATCTGTGTATTACCAAAATGTAAGGTCTTTGAATAAATGTGTAACACATAGTAGCATACCTATATAAGAATGGGTATACTTAGAAGATGTAATTGTAGTCTTTTAAGTTACATACATGGAAAAGACTGAAAATAAAAAAGGAACATGAAAGAAAAGTTAAGCAAGGTTTCTTTGAGCACCACTTGAAATGAGACTTGAGTTTAGGAGCCAGCTGCATGGAAAATTCAAATCTCTCACTACTAGAATCTCACCCAACACTGAGTTGCTCATTCTCTGAGAGGATTCTCTTTCTCTCTCTCTCTCTCTCTCTCTCTCCCCCTATCGATTTTGCAGGGGCTCTTGGTTGAATTCTTTTAAATGCATATTTGACACTGCCCCTGTATAGTTACCTACAGATCAAAGAGGAAGGCTAGGAACCTCTTTCTAACCCAGGCTCCTGACAGCAGCTGCTGAGCAGCCAAAATGGTCTTGGTAGGAAAGTGTATGGGTTGGAGCCATCTGCTGGCTGTACAGGTTCAAATCTCACTAGCTGCGCCACTGGCAGGGCAGGGTCCTGCAGAGGCATTCTGAGCTCTTCCCTGCTGCCACCTACCATCCCTCAGCTCAATCCTATTTCCATGTGTGTTGTGGTTGTTTCTGCTTTGGGTCTCATTGTTTCCTGTTCTATGAAATAGGACTAGAGGAGGTGCTGATGTGAGCTGAGAGTGAACTCTAGCCATTTGTGAAAAATCACAACCAGGTCTTCAGCTGGGAACCTCTGGCTGGTGATTTGTCTTGTCTTAAGTGAATGGTCTTGATTTGGCATTAGAAATGGTCCATGTTGGCTCGGCGCCTGTGGCTCAGCGGGCTAAGGCGCCAGCCACGTACACCTGAGCTGGCGGGTTCGAATCCAGCCCCAGGATCCGCCAAACAACAATGACGGCTGCAACCAAAAAATGGCCCGGCGTTGTGGCGGGCGCCTGTAGTCCCAGCTACTTGGGAGGCGGAGGCAGGAGACTCGCTTGAGCCCAGGAATTGGAGGTTGCTATGAGCTGTGATGCCATGGCACTCTAT
>CAUYON010192993.1:0-12344 GCA_963573935.1 Arctocebus calabarensis
AAACTTTTGGTCTTAAGCGATTCTCTTGCCTCAGCCTCCCAAGTAGCTGGGACTACAGGTGCCTGCCACAACACCCAGTTATTTTCTTGTTGTAGTTGTCATTGTTGTTTGGCAGGCCCGGGTTGGGTTTGAACCTGCCAGGCCTGGTGTATGTGGCCAGTGCCCTACCTGTTGAGCTACATGTGCCGAGACAGAGAGCAAGGATTTTTTTTTTTGCAATTTTTGGTCAGGGCCGGGTTTGAACCCACCATCTCCAGTATATGGGGCCAGCGCACCACTCCTTTGAGCCACAGGCACTGCCCCATAGAGCAAGGATTTTAATCATTTTCATTGGATAGGTGAGAAAAAGGAAATGTCTAGTGAAAAAGTGAGTGACTTGCTCAAAATCACAGGGCTTTCACTAGTGGAGCCAGGGCTTAAACCAGGTGGGTTTGACACCAGTGTTCCTCCTGACATACCCCTTCATGGACAGTGTGAAATGTCGCTCAGGCTAGCCCTTCTACAGTGTGCCTTTGGAGGACCCAACTTAGGGCCTGCAGAAGCTGAGTCCAGACTTGTTTGATAGAATCAACTCATTGTAAGAGGACCAACTTAAAATGAAAATCCAGTTTTCTCTGAAATTGAGGAAAAGAGACTTATCTTCCCATTTCCTTTGAAGAAAACAGGGCTGACACCCACAAGAGAGTTGGGGCTCTGTGTGCTAACCTTTTCCTAAGCAAAACTTTGTTCCCATTTTCTTGGTCTCGGTGCCTGACCCAGACCCCTTCAGAAGGATACGGTCTTCTTTACAAACAGGAATAGTAGCACCTTCAGGCGGGTTCCAGCAGGGTCTCCGGGTCTGAGTGTCTTTGCTACCTCCTTCTGGTCCATGTGATTCTCAATGAAGTTGTTTATATTTAACTCGCAGAGGGTAACATTGTTTTCTTAATTCTTAATTCTCAGAAAAGAGCAGTGTGTGGGATGGGTCACCTTGGTCTCTAAGACCCAACCTACCGCACCTTGCAGGGGTGTATTAATGATATCATGTCGAAAGCCTGTTGTTCCAGAGATGCTGTGAAGATAGGACAAGGCCAGCTTCGTCCCCGGGTGTGTCTCCTTTTCTTAGCACGGCCCTGCACGTAGCAGGCAGAGAGCAGATCTGTCCCGAGTAGTAGTACGAATGGATGAACACAGCTCAAGGCCGGGAGAGGATCTGCGCTCAGCAAGCCCTTCCCATGATTCACTGCTGCCTGTGCTCTCCGGCCCTTAGCCCAAGTACCTTCCCATGATTCCCTGCTGCCTGTGCTCTCCAGCCCTTAGCCCAAGTACCTTTCCATGATCCACTGCTGCCTGTGCTCTCCAGCCCTTAGCCCAAGTACCTTCCCATGAGTCACTGCTGCCTGTGTTCTCCTCTCCAGCCCTTAGCCCAAGTACCTTCCCTTGATCCACTGCTGCCTGTGTTCTCCAGCCCTTAGCCCAACTACCTTCCCATGATCCACTGCTGCCTGTGCTCTCCAGCCCTTAGCCCTAGTACCTTCCCATGATTCACTGCTGCCTGTCCTCTCCAGCCCTTCAAAGCATTTGTATTACCAAGGGCTTGGGCTAGTGGGTCTCTAGGGTCCTTTCCTGCTCTGACATTCTGTGCTTGGCTCTAAATATCCCTGAAGTGACCTGGCGCAAAGGGAAAAGAAATGATCTCTGCACTTGAACTTGCACAACAATGACTTGATGTGAGATGAAGAGCCTGCCCCCTCCACTGCTCTGCCTCGGCCTCCCTCTCTCACACGGCAGCCGGCAACATCTGTCAGAGGTGTTTGGTGCCAGGATGACTGTTGCTGCAGGCATGTCCTTGGAAAGCTCTGGAGATAGAGAGCCTGCTGGGAGTTTGTGTAATGTGCCAAGCAGCCAGGGAACCGTGCGCAGAGGGCTTTGATTCTGTGGAGGTCGCCTGCTGCAATCACTCAGGGTGACTCAACTGATTGTCACATGCAATTTACAAACCTCAGAGGATGCAGAACTGGAGTGGAGGGGACGGGAAATCCTGCCTCTACTTTATATACTTTTTGGTGTTATTCCCCTTCTTATTCTAAAAAGAAAGGATTTGAGATGGCTAACCCGAATGTTACACAAAAAGTCTGAAAAAAATGAAGAAATCGGGGTGAAGGATGTAGAGGGGAAAACATTTCTTTCCTCATTCATCACAGAGTTCACGGATGACATCCCAATAACAAGGCTAGATTCACAAGCGGGGAGAAACAGCATAACCAGTTTGTTTAATGTAAATTTTAGATGACACAGGGGCCTTTGGAAATGAAGATCCAAAGACCCAGGGAAACTATATGGATGGACAGTCACGCAGATGAGGGGCAGCCAGAAATAATCCTCATGGATGAAATAAATTGTAGCCCCTGTGTGTGTGTGTGCGTGTGCTACCATTTGTCTGGGAGCTTTTGAGGGACACAAGCTCCAGAACCACAGGTAGATCTCTCGTCACCAGGGCCCAAGGGACCTTCCTAAATAGAACACTCCCCTCTCTCCCCATTACCTTGTGTTGTGGGTTAAATTGTGTCCCCCCAAATGATACCTTCAAGTCCTATGAATATGACCTTATTTGGAAATAGGGTCCTTGTGGATGTAATCACGTTAAGATGAACTCGTAGTGAGGTGGGATGGCCCCAATGAGATGGAAATTTGGACACAGAGAGGGCAGGGAGAAGGCCACAGAAGGCAGAGGCAGAGATTGGAGGGGTGTGCAGGTGGGCGTTGAGAGAGGGGCAGGGGTCAGGTTCTCCCGCAGAGCCTTCCAGAAGAATCCACCTGCCGACACCTTGATCTCGGAATTCTAGTCTCTGAAATGGTGACAGAATATGTGTCACTTTAAGCCATGCAGTTTGTGTTCATTTGCTCTGTTCTCCCTAGAAGCTCATCCACGTGCAAGCAGCACCCGGGCTCTTCCTGACCGGGCTGTGCCTGCCTGCTAGCTCCCTTGCTGTGCTCCCAGCTTTCCCTGGGAAAGCGATTTTTCTGTGCTATTCTTATCACTGCCAGGAATGTCTCTGCAACTTTCCGCCCCGAGAGATTCAGCTCAGGCGCTACTTTCCCAGAAGCCCTTCCCTGTGTCTCCCAGCTGGGTCGGGCCCATCTCCCCAGGGACGCCCTCATCAAAGCAAAGGTTTCCCTCCCTCGGCAGTAACCTCCTCAAGGGCAAGATCTCCTTACTCTCTGCACCTGCAGGGTCTAGAACAGTGCCTGGCACACAGCAGGTGCCCAATTGGTGTTTACAGATGTCGTCAGTGTGGCCTTTATTTGGTACCTACCACAAGCCAGGCACTTTTCTAGGCACTTTGACTGCATTTTGTTTGTGGACGGGGACACTGAGGCTTGCATAGGACATTTTCTAAGCTACGTTCCTGTAACTGATGGAACTGGAATTGAAATTTGGTCTGACACTATAGTCCAGGCTCTTCCATTCCAATCTGCGGTCTTTTTTACACTGGACAGGCAAAGAGGGGCCAGGTTGGAAAGAGTCTAAATGCTACATTTTTGTCCATAGCAAATCCATCTTAAGCAATCAGCTCGGGGCCTTGTATGAGATGTTGATCAGATGGTTGTATATTTACTAAATTTCTTTTTGCTTTTGCTTAGCAAGTAGAAATGTTTCTTTCAATTTTTTCCCTTTTCTTTCTTTCTCCTTTCCCCTCCCTCCCTCGCTCCCTCCTTCCCTTCCTTTCTTCCCTACCTCCCTCCTTTTTTTCCCCTTCCCTCTCTCTCTCTCTCTCTCTCTGAAGGGATCACTCTCTGTTGCTCAGGCTGTTCTTGAATTCCTGAGCTTATGTGATCCTCCTACTTGAGCCTCCCAAGCAGCTGAATCTATAGCCACACACTACTTTGCTTGGCTACAAATGTTTATTTCTTTAGAAAACGTAGCTGCTAACCGGGACAATATGGATGGGACTTGCATTCCTTTGAAGAGGCTGAGATTTCAATTGGCAGGACATTAAAAATGAGAGAAGTGGGTTTTTAGTCTGAACAGCAATGCCATTTTTCACAGCTGTGTCATACTGTGTCAGTGGCTCAGGAACAACAGCACCACCCTAACGCCCACTCCTGCCTGTGGCACTGCTTTCCCTCCAGAGAACACGTGTTCCAGGAATGGCCCTGAGACAGTCTCAGGTGACTGGGAACTGCCTTTTATTGAGAAGTTATCATTTCTTCTTTACTTGCCTCACTACCCTTCAAACTCATTCTTATTTGGCCTGTTGTGCAAATGAGGAAGCTGTGGCTCACAGGGGACAGGTGACTTGCTTAGATTAAGGTACATATTCAATAGGTCTCTGTGAACACCTGCTGTGTGCCAGGCACCAGGCTGAGTGCTGGGAATTTAGTGGCCACCAGCAGGCCTGGGGCTCCCATCCTCATGATGTTAACATCCTAGTGCGGCAGAAAGGAATTAAACAAACGGAAGTCACACTTCTCCAAGCAATGTGACTTTGTCTTATTAATGGCAGGAGATCCAGGCTTCAACTTCCAGAACCTTTCTGCGTCCTTTTGCTTTGCTTTGGTAATGTCCTTGTTTTATGATATTCATGTTCCTGGGGACTTCTTAGAATATTGTCACTGTAAAACTTCTCAAAACTGTTCAACCCAGTAGGTCTTCAGTAAGTTGATTTGCTGCTTCTAAGTCATAAGAGGTTTCCAAAGGGTCAAAGGTTGGAGTCCTAGTTTAATTCTTACTGTGTGAGCCTGGGCACGTGCCATGAGCCCCTTAAGTTTTGTTTTCCTCATCTGTACTATGAAGTGGATATGAGGTTCAACTGAGAGGATGAGTGGGAAAGTGTTTGGTAAACATTGAGAAGCTCTCCAAATGCTGGAGATTGTTAAGAACAAACAAACAAACACTTGCCTCCCTTCTTCAGTGAACTTCTGGGAATTATTCTAAATCAGTGGTTCTCAACCTTCCTCATGCCGCGGTCCTGTGGGTCACGACCCACAGGCTGAGAACTGCAGTTCTAAATACAGTGGTAGCCAGGGTGAGGTTTTCCTTTGCATAATATATGCAACAGAGGCTTTAAGCAAATTAATAACCAAATCAGACTAGAAAGAATAAAAATAGAGATTTATAGCCTATATAACATTTCAGTTAGTTTCTTGACTTGTTTTAGCTATCTATGGTAGGTATTTGCTTACAATGTGTTCCTTGAAGAAGAACTCCACTGGGGGCATTGGCTCTTGCCTGTAATCCTAGCATTCTGGGAGGTGAAGGTGGGTGGATTTCTTGAGCTCGGAAGTTCGAGACCAGGCTGAGCAAGAGTGAGACCCATTTCTAAAAATTAGCCGGGCTTTGTGGCAGGTGCCTATAGTCCCAGCTACTTGGGTGGCTGAAGCAAGAGGAACACTTGAGCCCTAGAGTTTGAGGTTGCTCTGAGGTATAATGCTATGGCGACCAAGTAAGACTGTTGCATTAAGAGGAAGAAGAAGAAGTACTTAATTTACAAAGGAAAGGAAGTCTCAATCATCAGACTGAAAGCCGGGAATTCTGTATTTCAAATTCTCCAACCCAAACTGCTTTCTCCTCACTGCTTATAAAGCTTTGCCCCGACCATAACACCATTCCAAAGGATCTATCTGGTGCTCTTTGTGGGAAGTACAAACACCCAGCACACAGCAAAGCCTTTATGTTTTAGAGGAGTTACACATTTTTTAGAACTTATTTCTCAAAAGCCTACAATTTAGAGTCTGTCTTCAAAAAACTTAGCTGAACTATGCTTTTTTTCCTCTGTTGCTTTGGCGTCTATGGACCATAGTGTTTGGAGTGCAATAACTCTTCAGTAAATAACAGCTATTGTTAAAATAATAATTACTGTTACAATCACCTCTATTATTATATCATCGCATAAATATTTTTGGAATGAATATGTGGAAATTGGGAAGTTGGCCAAAAAAGGTCTGTGAATGGAAAACAAATTAAAAAAATTGTATGTTCTTGCAGGCCATCAGTCATAGCTTGTGTTTTCTCACGGCCATGATGGCAGCTGAGGCACTGGTTCAAGCCCAGTGATTACTTTGCTTTCTGCCTCTGGCAGAGGCAGTGATGGGCTGTGGTACATGGAGGGGGATGTTGATCAGACTATGCTAGTTTCACTCAGTTGTGGGGTCTGAGATCAGGATGTGGGCAGGTGGATTCTGCTGGAATTTGCAGAATAGAGTACAAGAGAGGATACTACCAAATAGGGGGAAAATAAATCCCCCAAACCTTGAGATATCTGTACTGGGTTCCTCTTGAGCTTGCTGCTGAATATTTATTAAGGTTCACATGCATATTGTGAAACCCTAAGAAGCCAAAGGAAAGATGATGGGGCAGCCGTAAGCAGAACTATTCCCAAAGCTCATCCAGTGCTGGGAGAGGTTTGCATTCCGATCAGCCAGAGTGGAGAGACTTCATGGAACATTCGGAATATTTAACAAACATCAGAAAGCTCACACCTTATTAGAAATACTAAATTAGCTCTAAATGAAAGGCTACTCTATGAAGCTTAAAACCAGCCTTGAAAGGATCAAGTTAGTCCACAAGCAACTGCCTGCCAGAACTAAGTCTAATGCTCTTTAAAAGAAGAAAACAAAATTCACACACAACGATGTCCCAGATCCCACTAGAAGTTACTAGACACATTAAGAAGCAGAAAAATGGAGGGGAAAAAAAAGAAGCAGAAAGATAAGAAAAGGAGAAAATCAACTAATAGAAACAGACCCAGAAATGACCGATAATGAAATTAGCAAGACAAGAACTTTAACCATGTTCAAGTATTTAATGGAAAACATGGGCACAGTAAATACTGAAATGGAAGATATAAAAAAGGAAATAGAAGTTTCATAGATGAAAATATACAATTTTAAATAAAAAGTTTACATTTGATAGGATTAAAGCAGATTATAGAAGAATAACTTCAGCAAAGCAATAGACTATCTGTATTAGTTTTTCTGGCTGACACATTAAAATACCAAAACTGGGCGGATCAAACAGCAGAAACTTATTTCCTCACAGTCTGCAGGCTGGAGGTGCAAGATTAAGGTCAGCGTTGGTTTCTGGCCAGATGACTTTTCTGACTTTTCTGGCTACTTTCTCATCATGTGCTCCCATCACCTCTTTCTTACAGGGATGTCAGTCCTGATAGATTGGAATCCCATCCTTATAAACTCACTTAACCTTAATTTCTTCAGTTAAGGTCCTATCCTCAAGAAAATATGACTGTGGTCACATCAGGGGTGAGGCCTTCAACATATGATGTTTAGGGTGACACAATTCAGTCTATAACATTTTACAAACTGAAGCACAGAGAGAAAAATAAAAAATCTTAAAAGGAAAGCCAAGAACCTCAGTGACCTCCGGGCAGTCTAGTATCAGTGTGATTGAAGTCCCAGAAACAGTACTGGGGAAGAACAGAGGGAATATTTGAAGACATAATGGCTGAAAAAATTTCTAAAGATAATAAAAAACTATAAATTCACAAATCCAAGAAACTCAATGACTTCTAAGCAGGACACACGCACGCACGCATGCACGCACACACACACACACATACACACAACTAAGACATAATTAAATTGCTGAAAGCCAACCATCCAGTGATAAAGAGAAAAATCCCAAAAGCAGCAAAAGGGGATAAAACCACATATTATATAAAGACGGTAAGAATTTCTATAGGCAAGATTAACTGATCAATGATAAAAATTAGAAGTTTAAAGAAGACAAGAGTCCTATGTACTCACTTCTAATATGAGGACAATTAATGACCTAGTACACAGTTGGGAGTAGAGAGAGGAAAGGAGGGAGGGGTGGCTCAGGGGTCACGATGTGTGACATACCTTTTGGGGGCAGGACACAATTATAATAGGGACTTTACCTAACAAATGCAATCAATGTAACCTGGTTCAATCTCCCCCCCCACCAAACTCAATAGGTTACTCATCCTATAAAATACTATATCACAGGACCTCTCCCATTTTAAGAAATTTACCAGGGACCCTGAGATAACTGGAAGAAACAAAATTTACTAACTTATTAACCAACTGATGTCACTGGGAAAAATAACAAAAAAAGATTTCAGAATGGGTGAATGATATCCTGTTAGGTTATCACTCCCAGTCCATCCCTACTTTCCAGGTAGCCAGGTGTGGATTAAAGATCAGAGCCTGAGCCTGCTGAGACCATGGTGAAAAGGTCCCTACTTGGTGATCCTGTCCACACCAACAGCAGTGAAGGTGAATGGCATCCCTGCCTGGATACATCACTCACGTGTGAAACCAGCCAGCAATGTGGAGTGGACAGTTCAACGACACCCAGAGCATCCCCACTGTCTTACCCTGAAAAAACAGACTACAGCCCTGCCCCAGCCGCATACCCCGAGCTGACTGTCTGAGCACGGCAGAAGCTTGAGGATGAGCAGCAGGGGCATGGGACTGGATACTGATTCTTTCCTTTGGACTTTTTCACTTTCCTTCTTTAAGATGGAAAGGTGTAAGACATGATGAAGGTTGTGAAAAATGTATCCAAAAGATAACCCAAACTAGACAAACTGTCAAAATTGAATTATTGGTTTACTCTTATTATGAATATACAGGAAAGCCTGAAGGTATTTGCATATATAACAACACCCAATATCAGATATGTGTGCCCCACCATGAGCCAGCTCTTTGCTACAATCCTTCTGAACCCCCAGAGCAAACTGAATTTTCTATGTGGTATAATGATATCTCTAGAAAGACAATAACTCAAGTTATAACACAAGGAATACCTAAACAAATAAAAATAAAAAATAAAAAATCATTAATAATAATTTTGTCTAAAATAGTGTCTAATGTCTAATATATAGACATGTGTCTTTTTATCTTTCCAATAATAACGAGAAGTTTTTCATGCAGAAATACCATCTATTTCTGAAGAATTATTTCTATGTATTTCACAAAAAAAAAAAAAAAAAGAATAGGCTGTTGGTACTATCTCGAAGTATTTTCCCCCCAAATAAATGTTCATTAATGTAAAGGAAAAAATAGAAACCTTATGATAGAGAAGCATGGGTGACCACACCTTAATAAAGTAATGAAGGTTAATATTCCCCCATAAGGCATGTCAACATCATGTATGCCCTGACTGATATACTGAGAAGGGTGTATCCCTTCAGAGGTTTCTTCCCAATAATGGATAACTTACATCTACCCATGAAACATCGTATAAACCCAGAATGATAATTGTTCTATAAAATAATTGACCAGTACCTTTGGGTTGGGGCTCCTGGGACCCCCATCTGGGACGATGATTGATAAGAGAGCAAGCACTGCAAAAAGCAAGAGACTTTACATCAAAGTTAGAGCTTAAAGCCTGGAGGTCTGAAAGGGCATACACTGTCTCATATGCCAAGTGGCAGCCTGAAACAATGCAGCAGCCGATCCTGCTTCTCAAAGGTCTTTATTGGGCACAGCAATGGAGTAAACGTGTGAGGCGCACAGCAGTCAAGGTTAAAAAATGAAAGAGGGGAGGTGATGACCCTGAGGAAGGTTGGGTAAAGGGTAAGGGTAGGATAAATAGGGATACAGGCTAATGGAACACATGAAGCCTCCAGATAACGTGTGTAAAGAAGAGAGAGGGGGGGAAGCAAGTCTTGTCTCTTCAGGCAGAAAATTTAGCTTCCCTAATGTAAACTACTAATGGATGGTTTCAGCCACATGCACTGCTGATTCCCCCACGTAGGGATAGTCACACAGACATTCCCTTGATGGGGCACTTACGCCGAGCCAGGAGACCCAGTGAGGAATTTAGCTCGCTGTCTCCCACACTTTTCAAAGTCTTAAGTCATGATTAATAAAAGAAAGGAAAGGTTGAGGAACTGTCACAGATTGGATAAGACTGTGAAGACATGACTACTGAATATAATGTGGGAAAAAAAGAATATTTCTCAGGTGGTGCCTGTGGCTCAGCGAGTAGGGCGCCGGGCCCCATATATTAAGGGTGGCAGGTTCAAACCCGGCCCCTGCCGAACTGCATCAAAAATTAGCTGGGCTCTGTGGTGGGCGCCTGTAGTTCTAGCTACTTGGGAGGCTGAGGCAGGAGAATCGCCTAAGCCCAAGAGCTGGAGGTTGCTGTGAGCTGCAACTCCACAGCACTCTACTGAGGGCGATAGAGTGAGACTCTGTCTCTACAAAAAAAAAAAAAAAAAGAATATTTCTTATAGCCAGGATTAAATTCTGGAATGTAGAAAGGGTGTATTAGTGAAAAATACTGGTGAATCCAAATAAATCTGAATTTAGTTAACAGTATAATACCCAAATGTTTAAAAAAATTGACGGTGCTTGTGGCTCACGGAGTAGGGCGCTGGCCCCATATACTGGAGGTGGCGGGTTCAAACCCAGCTCTGACCAAAAAAAAAAAAAAAAAAACAATAAAAAAAAACAAAACAAAAACTGAAAAAAAAAATTGATAATTATACTGAGGTTGTGTGAGATATTAACCTTAGGAGATGCTGGGTGAAGGTTATGTGGGAACTCTGTACTATTTTTTGCAATCATTCTGGAAGCCTAAAATTATCACAAAATAAAAAGTTAAAAATAAATTTCCCAGCAAAACAAAACAAAACAAAACATCTTAATGCCCAGATGGTTTCACTGGTGAAAATTCTACCAAATATTTAAGAAAGAAATAATATCAGTCCAACACAAAATCCTTTTTAAAGGAAGAGGAAGTACTCTCCAGCTCATTTTATGAGCCTAACATTACCCTGATCCAAAAAGCAGATATAGACACTAAAAATCCAAGAATAATATCCCTCATAAATACAGGTACAAATAGCAGCAAAACATATCAGGCAATATCCTGTGTTTATATCAGGAATATAATTTTGGTGTAACATCTGAAATTCAGTTATATAATAAAGTGATAATAATAGAATAAAGGAGCAAACAATGCGATCATTTCAATAGATAGCCAAAAGGTGTTTGCATCTGATAACATTAAATACCCATTCATGATAAAATTCCTTAGCAAAATAGGAATAAAAGAAAACTTCCTTAACCTGATTTATAATAAAACCTACAGTTGATCTCATACGTAATGTTGAGAGTGAATGTTTTTCCTCTATGTTCGAAGATGTCTACTTTCATCACTTTTACTTGATGATACATTAGAGGTCATAGACAGTCAACAAAGCAAAGGGAAAAAGGAAAGGAAGATGTAAAATTGTCTTTATTTGCAGATGACATGATCCCATATGTAGAAAATCCCTAGGAAACTATAAACAGCTCCTAGAATGAAGTAAATTTAGCAAGGCTATTTAATACAGCTTCCATATATCAAAGGTGATTGCCCTTCTCTATATAGCAAGGAATAATTAGAAAATAAAATTAACACAAAGTAAAGTAATATCAAAAATGTAAATTGTGTACGTTTATTGGATGTGTGAAGACCACAAACATTAGTGAGAGAAATCAAGACTTAATGTAGTGGTGTGATACTCAAGAATCAGAAGGCAATGTTTTAACATGTCATTTCTCTACCAAATTGATTTATAGATACAATGAAATCCTAATAAAAATCCCAGAAGGCTTTATGTATAATTTGACAAATGATTCTAAGATTTACATGGAAACACAAGGAACCTAAAATAGCCAATATTGCCTGATGTCAAGGTTTACTATGAAACTACAGTAGTCAAGACAGAGCAGTATCGGTGCAAAGACAGACATACAGATTAATGAAACATAGGGTTCAGAAAGAGACCAAGAAATGGGTCAACTGCCAACATACCAAGGTGCCAAATGGTGTTGGAACTGTATACCCATCTCAAAACGTGTGAACCTTGACTCTTACTTCACACCACACAAAAATTAACTAGAAATTGATCATAGATCTAAATGTGAACGCTAAAATTATAAAAAAGTTATGACCTTGGAAATAAAGCAAAATTTCTTAGGGCACAGGACCATGAGCTATAAAAGGGAACAGTCGCTACATTTGTTTCATCTAAAGTAAAAACTTCTGCTTTCCGAAGTAAAATGTTAAGAAAATGAAAACTCATGGCACAGTCTGGAAGAAAGTATTTATAACAGACATATCTTGTAAAGACTAGTATCAAGAAAGTATGTGTAACAGATACATATTAAGAAGACCAGCTATTGTCTGTAGTCCCAGCGCTGTGGGAGGCCAAGGCGGGTGGATTTCCACTGCTCACAGTTCAAGACCAGCTTAAGCATAAGCATGAGTGAGCCAGAGTAAAAGACCCCGTCTCTACTACCAGGAAAGAAGACCACCGGGCGTTGTGGTGGGCGCCTGTAATCCCAGCTTACCTGGGAGGCAACTGGTACGAGGAATTACTACA
>CAUYON010192994.1:0-10063 GCA_963573935.1 Arctocebus calabarensis
GATTCACCCTAAAGCATATTATAAGTGATGAGAGATTTTAATCCAAATCTGCCTAATTTCAAAAACCCCTTTTCCATGTGAAAACTGGCTAGAGAATAGTATGATGACTTTTCCTTTTGGAAAACAGTATGTTTTGTCTCATTCACATTTTTATTTTTAATTTAAAGTGTAGCAGAAATCAGCAATAACTCTACACTGGTTTGCAAAGCTTAGTTTTGATTAAACTCCTTTCTTAAATAAGATAGTGCAATAGACCCTTAAGTGTTAAGCCCCCATTCCTCTAACTGAAGCCTCACAAAACAAGAGCCGGTAGAAGCATCTGGCTGAGATCCAAAGCTACTGCTTCAACACCTTGAGATAGGTAGAGTAAAACCACTACTTGATGCCATTTTCTTCTTAGACCACAGAAGCCAAATAAAACCTGACCTGCATAGGCTACGCAAATTAGTGATGAACATGTTTTAGAAAGAGTTTTAAGTTTTACAAGCTGAAGCAAAACTGATTTTGCAAGTCAAATATTAATTCAAATGAGTAAGATACTTCATTCAGGTCAATTTAGGTTAAAGGAGTATGATGTTACATCTGTTTATAACTTGTTGATGCTGCTCTGGGAACCTGTGACCTTTTGATTTCAAGATTCTTCTTTTTGAAGCATCTTTGTCTTCTCTGTTATATCCCTTTTTGTTGGGGCCCAGGATGGGCCTGGTCTCTGCCCCTGCTTATCTGGTTTATCTATTGTCCGGAGGCTCTGGAGAACAATTACCCTTAGGTGCCTGAGGGCTATTTGCCTTAGCAGAAGGGAAAGACACAGAGAGACAACAGTCACAGTCTTAGTAAGAAAGTAAATCGTGGCAGTCTTCTTTGAGAGATGCTGGGCAAACGCCCTATCACACTCCTGCAGCTACTTATAGACATAGTACCATGGCTATTTACACCACAGGTGTACAGACTGCCAATCACTGAAGTTCTCATCTTGTGCGCTCTCGTGTTAAGGAGAGCCAAATCCCTTCCCCATGCCCTTATCATCAAGGTGTTACATTACTGAGCTGTTAACAGGTGTTTCTTATAGTTACATAGAGTTCCTGAGCTTAACTCTCACTTCTCCTTTCCATGAGCTATATGGTGGTCTGCTATACCTTTTAATAAAAGGATCTGTTCTACAAAATTTGGATGAAGTCAAAAGGCCACACTTAAGGACGAAGAAGGCCACACTTCACCTTAAGGCCACAGGTTCCCACCCCTGGCCTGCTTTTTGTAAATGAAAACTTTCTTGGCTGGGTGTGGCATGTCATGCCTGTAATCCCATCATTTTGGGAGGCTGAGGGGGAAGAAGTGCTTGACCCCATGAGTTTGAGATCAGCCTGAGCAACATAGCAAGAAACTGTCTCTACATAAATAAAAAAATATTAGCCAAGTGTGGTGGTATGCATCTCCAGTCCCAGCTACTTGGGAGACTGACGCTGGAGGATCAATTGAGCTCAGGAGTTGGAGGTTACAGTGAGCTATGACTACATCTGTACTTCTTCTTGGGCAACAGAGTGAGATCGTGTCTATAAAAGTAAAATAAAAAGTTTCTTCATACTTGATTTACAGAAATCATATTTCACTCCAACTTTCTATACCCCATGCAACCTACCAACTCCTGACCTGGGGGCAAGGCTTAGAAAAAAAATTGATGTTAATGATTTTCCATAGTAACAGGATCAGCTTCCTCCATTTATAATTAATTATCAGTATTTTTATTTGAAGTACTTTCTAACACCTTCTGTAAAACAAAACTTTGTTCATTTTATTATTATAATACATATATGAAAGTTAATTTGCAACATTATAAGACTTTTAGATCTCATTTCAATTAAAATAAAATAAATAAAATAGGTAATGTTTCTCAGGTTAACAGCAAATTGAATATACTTACTTTTGTTGTCTTTGTATAGAATGGGGAAGAGAGTTGGTGAATGGGCAAGTCCACAATGCTACTGGAGTTTGTGACACTATTACTATGTGTATGTTCATCTTCTCTGCTACTGTCATCAGACTGATCAAAATCATCACTCTCCTGGTCCATTTCCTCCTCTTCTTCATCCTCCTCATCTTGTTCACCAGCATGTTCTTCATCTTCCTCATGGTCTTCTTGGTTTCCTGAGGAATCCTCATCTACTGAAATAAATCGATTATTGTTTTCTTCCAAGTGTCCTTGCTGAGAATCATTTTGGTCTCCGGGTCGAGGTTCTACACCAACAATTTCACCATTCCTTGCAGTGTGCTCTTCCTCTTGTTGTCTCAATTGCTGTTCCTCCTCTACCACACGATTCATCTGTTCCTCATCTATCTGGCTTGAGGAAGGGTTACCTCTCAGAGAGCCTCCAGTTCGTCGTCTTTTGCTGCCCACAGAGAGCAGTTCCTGATTCATTTCCAAAAGCCAGCTTGCTACTTCTTGGACCTTGGCTAGACTATCAGAAGATGCAAAGGTTTTCACATTCTGCAGGGAAAAATGGGGGGAAAAAACAAGATTTGTACGATCTACATTATCTTCTTTTTTCATATTATATGTCTGTTTTCTAGATACCACTGAAGATTGTGAAAAGTATTTGAAGTCATCAAGGCATTAAGATGTTCTTTAGTGCTCATTATAGAATATTCCAATTATAAAAGTTATGAGACTTTATAAAGACATACACAAAAATCACACAGTGAACTGTTTTAGGTCTCCTTGTAGTAACTCTTAGCATGAAGCTTTATAGTTCAATTTAGTTTCTTTGACCAATAAAACATAATTTAACCAATAAAATAATTTTAAATTTTAGATCAGTACTTCATAAACTATATTTTATATAAAAATTTCACAAATGTTAAGAGCTGTATCACAAGAGAAACTAGCGTTCAGATAAGTTCAGGAAATGCTGAGGCAAATCAAGTTAAAAGGCTTTTATATCCCGGGAATTTCCCAAACTTTTCTGAACACAGAATCTTACTTTCAGACACAGTTTTCTAACAAGTGACAAGTGTAATCATTATGGTTATCATTTTTCATAATAAATATAAACTGACCAGACAGCAAACAAAAACTTTTATTAAAAAAAAAAGAAAAGAAAAAAGTGCATAAGTTCATACCCTCTGACCCAGTAACTCCACTCCTGGCAAGCTATCCTAAGGAAGTAATCCTAAAACAGAAAAAACAAATTATACAGAGGATGCTCACTGCAGTTTTATCCGCAACTATAAATAAAAATCAAAACCTAAATGTTTAAGATAAAGGAATCTATGAGATGGGATATATGCAGTACAATCCCTAAACATGATGGACATTAAAAAAAACATGTAAAAACGTGTATGTTAATGTTATATTATGCTAAGGGAAAAATGGGGGAAATTATAATGATCACAGAATGGTTTTTAAACTCCATAAAGACAAGAAGACAGTATTTCAAAATAAACTGCATTTTAGACAGTGAGATTATAGATGGCATTTTTAATTATATTTCTCAAATTTTATGTATCAAGTATGTTTACTTTTGTGTTTTTTAATATATGCTCTAAAACTTTATCTGACATATCATCTTTTCATGTTAAGTTATATCCATTAAATTTTACCCTTTGCTGTTATCTATATGGACATGTTTGATTTGGCATTATTAAAATAATGTCAACACATTATATACAGAAAAAATTAAGCACACCCATGATGTAAAAATTTCAAGTATTACCAATTTTAATCACTTTTAGTGAAAACTTTTTGTATGATTTAGAACATTTTGTCATCAAACACAAACATCAACAAATAGAATCCTATATCCTAAAGTTCAGTGTAAAACTGAATGGTCTTTTATTTCTTCTACCAGTAAAATGTCAAGATATATCAAATATATAACTTAAGTTTTTATGGATAACTAATGATACTAAACTTGAGTTCAGTAAAATAAAATCTGATGGTCAATATATCTGACATTTAGATTAGCAAGTGAATGTTATAAGAATAGCATGGTTCAAGGTCGAGAATATACTAATAAAAAAATCTCTAGAACTTCTCAGACAAGGCAAACAAAGCTCAAAGAGATTAAATTCTCAAGATTGCTAGCTTCAAGCTAGCTTTAAGTGAAGAGGCAAGAATTTTGATACCCAACTGAGTCTTTTCATGTACCTAAGTATACAGTTACATGATAAAATCCTGAAAGAATATTAATAGTGTCTTCTTTTCTAAAATCATAATCACTTCAGTGCTCAAAGATTATTACTTTAAGCACTCAATATGCTTCAGGCACATATTAATTTTCTGGAGGATATTGTTTAGAAATGTTTTTCAAGTTAATCAATGGCATTCAAAATTTTTTGACCAGAATTCATAATAAAATTAGACTTAACTTCACAATTCTACATGCATGTATTTACTTATATTCATGATACTTGAAAACAATGGTTTCAGACAAAGGGAATTATAAAATGTTTCTGACATCAAAAGTCTCTATACATTACCACCCTTGGGCAGTGGCTCATGCCTGTAATCCTACCACTCTGGTTTCCAAGGTGGGTAGACTGCTTGAGCTCAGGAGTTCCAAGACCAACCTGAGCAACAGATCATCTCTTAAGAAAAAAAAAAAGTGGTGGGTGCCTGTAGTCCCAGCTACTTGGGAGGCAGACTCTATCTTAATAATAAATAAATAATAACCACTCTTAATTAAATACAGTTGATTCACATTATTCATAGTAATTATGCTCTATAAAGTTGCTCCAATCTCTGAATTAGCAAATACTGAACCACTGCTTATAGAAAAAATATATATTGTTGATTCATTAACATTGAACTTAACATTTGATAGCACTATAACTTATGCCTGAATGAGGCTTACCTAACACATATTATTTTTTCCTTAAGGGAAATTACAGCCTTCTTGCACTAAGGAACATGAGATAGCACTTTAGCACTATGCTTAGAGACATAAAAAGCACAAGAATGTGGAAAAGGTCTCACTATAGTAGACTATGAATATGATACTTGTTTACAGTATGAGAGCTGAAACAAGAAGGCAGAGTCAAATGAAAATACATATGTCAGCCATCTCCATAAATGACTATGAAAGTGCCATACATGAATAATGACTTTGGGGTTACAAATAAATTTTACTGAATAGACAAATTCTCAAATACAGAACATTCAAAATAATGAGGATGGATTGATTATATCTATTTGATCCAAATCCTCTAAGAACTGCTTGCAATGCAAGATTCAGAGTATTCTGAGATATCAATAAAGAAGCTACAGCATTATATACTGTTACAGTTCTGCTAAACTAACAAAGGATAAGTGATCAGAAATAGTAAAAGCTCCAATACAGATATTCATCAATAAAAGTTTTCAAATAAACCAAAAAGTTCAGACAACCCATATAAAATAAAGTTGGACTTTGTATAAAATAATTACTGGAGAAAGAACAGGAAAGGGGACATTACTATTCCTTTTATAAAGTGGGGAGAACAGCATTCTTCTGGCAGTCTTTCAAGTAATGGGAAGTTCAGAGAGGTCTTGCCCTATGAGTACTTAAAAAGATGCCTAAAATCATCTCCATCCCTGGATGACAAAGAAATACTACAATATTTTTGGTCTTCAAAAATGCAAAACTAAGTTATTTAGAGAAAATAGACCTAATTTGTGACTTACCCCAAGTCCTGCAAAACAGAGGGTAACTTTTAGCCACTATCCTTCCTTCGTTGATTTAGTGGCATTTCAGATCTAATCTCAGTATATGTGTATTTTTTATAAATTAGTTTCTCATGAACCTTGTTTTTCAAAAGGAGCCTTTGATAACTATCTGTAGGATACTTAAAAGAACAGAAGCGAGTATAACAAATACTCGTGTTAAACAGATGGACCTCTGAGAGCTATATATTTAACTGGAGTTGTGAGCCTCAAAGAAGATTTCAAGACAAAGCCTGTGTTAGAAATCACAGGAGACAGTAAGGAATACAGTATGCACTAATAAAACAAGGGGTGGTTTAAGTCAATTATCAAAACTTCCAAATGACTGGGCAATGTTAACATTTTAAGAACTTATGTGGTATGTATGATCTATTAGGCCTAAGTTACAAAGTCATGAAGATAACAAGAAAATAAATTAACTGTATACCATCAGGAAGAATATCCCAAGCTTGGAATCACTTCCAAAAGCACTTTGGGATTTTCTCTGAATCTTAAAAGAGTCTCTCTCTAATCAGTAACAGTCGTCTTCAGGGCATAACACTTACTAGCACACTTGCTTCATATTATGCAGTACTTTTCAAATCAGTAGGGCATAAATCCTAATACCTTAACATTTATTTATAAATTATATTCTAAATCACAAAAAACACTTTTTGTTCTGTATTGAACAATTTTTAGCACAGGCTAATAAAAAAAAGTTAGTTGACCTTCTAAGCACAAAGGACTGTAACAAACTGGCAACATATGGAGGTTTCAACATAAGGAATTAGGTCCACTGCACTGATATGTACATGGGTGCATGCCCAGTCCATGAAAATTAGGTCAGCATAAAGAGATGGGAAACGTAGGGAGGAGGTCAACTATGGAGGTTCTATTGTATATCTTTACTAGAAAGGAGGCAAAAGACTACTTCTCAGTCCACTTGACAATACTCACTTTTTATATTACTTAAATTCTAATACATATCTTGTTTTGGCTATGTAATCTCTCATTCCCATTCACTCTGCTACCTCTGTGATCTGGGCTTAATTTATCAAAACTAAATTTTAAACTGGTTAAATCTCAATGGATCTTTGGGAATTTTTGCCCCTTAACTTCATCCCTCAGTGCATCCCTCAGGCAGCACTGCTATTATGCTCCCTTGTCTGCAATTTCTTTGATACCCAGGGTTTGAACTACCACATAGAAGCTAATGACTCAATTATATTATCCCCAGTCTGAATCTTCAACTGCAGCTGTTTCTTTTTCTTTTTTTATTTCAGGTTAATGTGAGGGTACGAACAACTAGGTTACAATATTTGTATTTGTGAGGTAGAGTCCCTTCTGTAGTTGTGTCCCAACCCCCAAAGGTGTGCCATATACCCTTACATTGTGCCATTAAGTGGTAGCACACCAATTTCCTCCTCTCCTTCCCTCTCCCCTAATGTCGTTACCCCTCCACCAAACTTGAATTGAGTTTTTCTCTGATGTGAGCACGTATTAGATGGTTGGCTGGCTTCACATTAGTATTAAGTAAGTTGGATATTGGCTTTTCCATTCTTGTGATACTGTATTAAGAAAAATGTATTTCCACTCCATCCAGGTTAAGACAAAAGATGTAAAGTCACCCTTTTATGGCTGAATAGTATTCCATGGTATACTTACACCACACTTTATTAATCCATTCCTGGGTTGATGGGTATATTTAGGTGTTTTAGATGTCCCACGGTCACCCAAATCCATTATTTTAAAAACCAGACATCTATTTCCCCTTACACCCACCTGAGGCCCAAATTTATTCTCACATCCTCCTATTATTTTCTCTATTTAAAAAACAGAACCATATTCTAGCCAGGGACAGATGTAAAAAACCCAGAAAGTCCTTCTTCCTTCTTTCCCTCAACAATTTAGTCCTAAAACCATAGGTAGAGCCAAGCAAGTTAGGCATATGTGTGGGAGGCAGAATGGTAATCCAAAATTGGATAGTCTAAGCTGAGTGAGGAGAGCCTTTCTGGGAAGGATGGTGAGGGGAAACAGAGGCAGACCGGCAAGGGGCGTCCAACCTGATTCTGAGAAGGATGAAGACTGATTCACATGGTGGAGAAGCCTCATAGGTCACAGGTAGAGCAGAGTGAAAACATGCTTATGGGTGGAGTTGTCAAACAGGAACAGCATAAGAAAGATGTCTATCTGGGGAAAGAGTGTCAAAGCCTGAACAAAATAAAGGCAGTGTAGTAGCCACAGTGGTACCCTGTTCAGATAATCCTTCAATCTAACCTGCCACGCACAGCAGCCTCCTTTCTCCCCTTCCCTGGGGGAAAACAGGTCTGCCTCTGTCTCCCCCAACCCCCTGCTCCGCCCTGTCCATCTCAGAAAGGCTCTCCTCACTCTGATTCTAGCTCACCTGCCTCTGGGCTTCTCCCAGTACACTATTAAGTTTGGGAGAATATTAGAATAGGAATTGTGCCAACATGGAGGAAAGTAAGGTGGGCTGAGCGTTTCTCTGCTCATCAAATCTTGACAACTGCTTTTCAGAGGACCCAAAAGTGACAAAGAAAACATCTGTGTAAGGGTACTAAGTTATCAAACACTCTTGGGGCAAAAATTGGTAAGTTCTAAACAATGCTACAAAACCATTAACTTCATTAAACAAAAGTCATTTTACTCTAATGTTTAAAGAACAACTCTTCCCACACAAAGAATCCAGAGACTTATCAAAGGCAAAGTCCTCAACCAGAAATATGATCTGAAAGGGGTCCTTAAATAAAACAGTAAGCTAGACTCTGTTGAATGCTTTGAAGATGAAGAATGGCTGCAGAAACC
This sequence comes from Arctocebus calabarensis, assembly GCA_963573935.1. Lineage (NCBI taxonomy): Eukaryota > Metazoa > Chordata > Mammalia > Primates > Lorisidae > Arctocebus > Arctocebus calabarensis. The sequence goes on from CAUYON010192994.1 coordinate 8,498, forward strand.
AGGTAATGTAGCACTTATTTTTCAGTCACTGTAAGGTGTGAAGAAAATGGTTGGGGTTTTTCTTTCTATTTTTTTACTTCAAAGAACAAGATTCTTGGATTTAAAAGAAAATAAATGTTTGAAAACATAATGTTACAAAAAATTAAAATCTTGAAATGTTTCCACTGCTGCATGGACCTGACAGTGAAGAAGGGTATTACAACAAGTTTCGACTCTTACTGGAAATCACCTGGAGAAGTGGCAGAACAAAACCAAATATATTTCCCTTCTCTTTCAACGTAACTATGTAACTGGACAAGTGATCCTTTTTTTGAATCTACTATGAAAATTTGATTCAAGAAAAAAAGGGCAGCTGCTGCCTCCCGCCGCAGGCCTCCACCTGGCACTGACCCAGACCACCCTCTCCCCACAGGGCTCTTCACACCTACCCCAACAACTCAAATTCCCCACCTCAGACTCTTGGAATAGCATCAAAGATGAATTTCAGCTGCTGCAGGCTCAGTATCACAACCTATGACAAGTCGGCCAGCAATAAGTCAGAGATGCAGGTCACTATGTGATGTACTATGAAATGTTCTATAGCTTGAACATTAAGATGCACAAGCAGACTGAAATCATCAGGAGGCTGAATGGGATTTGTGTCCAGGTCCTGCCCTACCTCTCTCGAGAGCACCAGCAGCAGGTCTTGGGAACCATCGAGAGAGCTAAGCAGGTCACTGCTCCTGAGCTGAACTCCATCATCTGACAGCAGTTCCATGGCCACCAGCTATCTCAGCTGCAAGCTCTGGCCCTGCCTCTGACCCCAGTGCCTGTGGGGATGCAGCTGCCTTCACTGCCAGTGGTCAGTGCAGGCACTGGTCTCCTCTCACTATCCGCGCTGGGCTCCCAGGCCCACTTCTCCAAGGAGACAAGAATGGACATGATGGAGACACCTACCAGGAGGCTGACAGTGAGAAGTCAGATTAGCAGGCAGCCTGGATGGGGAGGCTCCAGGAGGAGGGAAACGAAGGGGAGACAGAGTCATGGAGAGAAAGGAATGTTTAGTGCAATATACAGTATAGCTCGGCACTGGCTAAGCTCCGGTAATATAATTTTTTTTTCTATTTTTACATATACATGTGTTTATTAGGTTTCTACTTTTGCCTTCACAGAATTAAAAAGGCTTAAAATTTAATAACAATAACAATGTTTAAGACAAGGACTAGAAACAAAAACCTCATAAAGAATAAACAAAGATAAATACATTCAGAAAAGAAATCAGATGATTGCTGCATCGAAATATTAAGCAATAACAATAATAATGCAAAGTAAGTAATATTCACATAGTCAGATAAGAGTATGTCTATTATAGAACGCTTTGACTCTGAGGCTCAGTATGGAGTCATCCGTTAACTTTTTTTTCTTTTTTTTCCAAAGTCTCAAGCAATAGACAACTAATATTTATAAATAAAAGTAAAAGGTAATTTCAAAAAACAGATCATGCCAAATCTTATAGACAATAGAAAAAGAAGAAATACTTCAAAATCATTCTACTTAATCTGGATACACCTGATATTAAAATTGGAG
>CAUYON010193000.1:0-32062 GCA_963573935.1 Arctocebus calabarensis
GCTCCAATAGCCAAAAAGGCTGGACAACTGCCAAGGAGACACCTGTGCCTTGGTGTCTCCTTCACTTTACACTTAGGACTAAATGTGGAACCCCCATTTCCTATGCCTAGGTCAATTTCTTGTGAATTTCCTAGGCCTCAAATCCATGAATGGACTGTATCCATTCATTGATACATTCATTCACCTTGCCCCTGGCTGAAGGGACTATATTCATTCATTTCCTGGCCAAAGAACCCATTTACCTATATATACCCTGAGACTAAAGGCCTAAAGGAGGAGACGGGGAAAGACGGGAAGAGAAACGGAGAGAGCTTCTCTCTCCCCACTTGAATTCTCTCCCTCTACCAGGAGCTTTAGTGTTTTCTGTATTCTTTTCTGCAAATAAATTATGTCTTACCACTGAGGGGTGGTGGGGGGAATCATGTAATGAAGAATAATAAAATACATGTATTTAAAAAAAAAAAGAAAGAAAAAAGAAGTTAATTCTATGGATTAATAAACTGTGGCATATATGTATATCATTTTTATTCAACCATAAAAAAAAAGAAGTCCCTCTTCTGTAGCAGCTGAGATGAGAGCAGTGAATTACTGCTTGCCATTATTTTGTCTCTTCCTTATCATTCTCTTCTGAACCAGGTGACAAAAACAGACTCAGGTAGAAAATCTGGAAAGGGAACCCAGGCCATCATGAGATACATGGTCACTGAGGTTCTAGGCACGTAGGAAGTAACTCAGTATCCTGCCCCAAGAGCAGTATCTGTCCACTGAGACCTGTGGAAACTGGCAGCGATCGACCGAAGAAATACAAAGTTAGGAGCAATGGTAAAGAAAGACAATAGACATAAAGTAAAATTAAAAATGGGAGCTCAGGGGTCCATTGCCCATCATGGGATTCCGGCAATGTCCCAGATTGTTTGTATTTTATTTGTATTGTTTGTATTCTATTTGTCCAGAGAGTAAGACAAGGGAGGAACAAAGACATCAGCAGTTTCTCGGATTGATCATATCAGCTCCTCTTATCATCATGAACCTTATGAGTAGCTTAACAATCTGAAATCTAACCCTTTTATTGGGAGAGCTTCCTGCTTGAGGTAACACAGATTTCTAGGGAGGTGTTAAGCTCCCCTAGTTCTCTGTGGAGTAAAACACCACCAGCGTTAATCTCCTCTGAGGGATCAGTGGGAGGGACGCATTTTCCTCCAATCACCATCACAGAGGATTTTCCTCTGCAATAAGGGATATAAGCTCTTCTGCTCATATCTCAGAGCTCGAGCTACTCCCTTGCTCTCTGCCCCAAACAAATGCAAATCCCCACAATGGGTATCCATTTTGCCTGTTTAATGGGCAGGGAATGTACCTTTTACTAGGATATTGTCATAGCCTCTTCTATGACCATTATTCTCCTCAAAGTGCTTACAGACCCAGTGGGGGTATGTAAGCTGTATCCCCAACATGCTAGAATTTCAGAAAAGGCAAGAAGCTTGCTAGCAATGGCTAGCTTAAATGTAAACTAGCTGACTTTTCTTTGTTCTGATTCATTCAGCTTACTTTTTAGTTTTCCTCTTTTTCTTGAGGCACTTTCCTTTGTGAAGAATGGGGTCTTCAGTCTCCATTCTCATAACAGTAACAGCCCCTGCTTTCCCTCTCAAGTTCAGGAGAAGGAAGTCTCAGAAGACAGACATATGGAGATCAAATTATCAACTCCACCTCTGACATGCTCCATGTGGAACAAGGCCTTTCTCTCAAATGATGTACTAACACTCCACCCCTGAACTTACAGACCCAATGGAAGGCGGTGAAGGACCATTCCCAGCTTTTCATGATGTTTTCCAACCAGTGGATGGCAAGAAAGGACATTCATCATCATGAGCAGACAGATCTGAAAGTGTGAGAGAAAAGGCTCAGCTCAGCATTAACCCAATTTTTTACCCAATTTCTTTGCCCAAATTCACTAATGAAAGGAATCATTGTTGCTTCCCTGGGGAGGAAAAAAAGAGAGTGGAGAAAATGTTACTCTATCAATGGTTTGAATTCTTTTGATCATTATGAAATTTCAGGGTGTCAGCATGAGCATGTAGAGGGCAGGAGCAAGAAACACTAAACATCTCGCGAGGTGAGGGATGGCTCCACATAGTAAAGAACTGGGTGCCACAGTGCTAACAGCGTCCCTGTAGGAAATAGGAGTGCCTCTATGTAGAAATTCACAAGACAAGGAGCATGGACCTCCCCACCTCCCAGACATGTTATTGATCCCCGATAGATTGCCAGGTACAAGACACTCGGCAGAGTCAATCAGGGAGAGGCAACACCTTTTTCACAACCTCTGAAAACCCAGGGGACATGGACCCCTGTAGAGCAAGGCATTGTTCCATGTACATTGCCAAGCTCCTAACTCCAGAATCAGATCAGAAGACAGGTGGCCTGTGGCCTTTCCTGAGAGGAACACAAAATAGTAGAGACAGCTCGGTGAGCTGCAGGTCATTTCTGCTGAAAGCTGCAGTTAGCAACCTGGGAGTTCCCACCTCCCTTTCTTCCTTCCCTCTTCTCTTCCCTTTTTCTGAAGGGCTGTGCTTCTCTGTAAGGTTAATTACTTTTTTACTTGTCATCGGGCCCAGGACTCACTCTGTCAGTTCCCTCTGTTTAAGGACTAAATGTGTCAAAAGGAGAATATCTACTGGCAGTAGACTCACATACCCACCCCTTTCTCCTTTCCTGCCTTCTGGAAAGCCAATTCTCCCCTTAGTGTTGTCTTTTAAGGGACCAGAAACTATAGACATCTAATCCTGCACACATCACTGTGTCTGCCCATATTAACCAGGTTATAAATATGTCAGGTAGGAGTCTGAAGTTTAAAATTGATGAGTGTGATCAGCAAACTACTTAAATAAACATGCTTATTATTGAAGCCCTGAGAGGGATGCAGTGACATCGCTGCAGAGAGCCCTCACACAACATTTTCACCTTCATTTCCTAATCTTATCTACTTTTATTTCATGCCACATGAAAAAGGAATGGGGAACTACTTGCTATTTTTTGATGCATTTTCAGTTTGAGTATCCTTTTCCCACTTGCTGCTTCAATGAGAAGGGATACGAGTATTCTTAGGAGAAGTCAGAGCCAGGTGTACTCCATTCACATCTGGCCAGGCCATCCAGAAAGACAAAACCAATACGTGCAGCCCAGGAGGTACTGGTTCCTTGGGGAAATCAGGAATGGGATTTCATGAAGTCAGCCAGCAGGCCTAGCAGAGTTGAATATGCTCAATCTTTCTCGGTAGCTTATTGACTGGATGCAACACTGGCAAATGAAAGTTTGTGGATAAAAAGAACTATAGAGACCAATTGGTTTTAGATACTTATCTGCATAACTAATTCAGAGAGCCTTTCTCAAATGGTCCTCTGAGTCTGGTCTGTGTTTTATAATGAACACATTTCATAATATCAGGCACTCAAACATCTTAAGATCATTTGCTACTCGAGACAAGTCTATGTAAATATTTTGTAAAAAGCCCTAATAATAATCACAGTGATAGCTACCGCTGACTGTTTAAGGTGTAGCCGGTAGTGTTCTGAGCTCTTAGGACACATTGATTCCTTTGAACCTCACAGGAGTGTGCCCATTTTGCAGAAGAAGAGATGGAGGAACAGAGCTCATTAGTCATGTGGTAGAGCAAGGATTCAAGCTCAGACAAACTCTGGAGTTCTGACGCTTACCCACAATGCTGTGCTACCCCCCAAATTGACGCTCATCAAGGTGCTATTAAGAATAAGCTTACGCTTGAGTATAACATGGGGGTTCTAGTAACTAGTAACTAGTCCAACTCTTTCTCCAATACCTGTACAGTCGTTCCTCCCTTATCCATGGGGGATATGTTCTAAGACCCCAGAGGATGCCTGGAACCACAGATACTACCAAACCCCTGCGTATACTATGCATGGATCTCTCTTTCCTTCTCCACAATTTTGTGAATGGAATATTATTCTTACTGTAGATCTTAACAACCTCACCATGTGGTTATTTTTCTTTCCTTATTGAGAACTTTGACCTTCTCACTTGCAGGAAGCATTTTACAGATCTCTGAACTGCCAGCATTCCCACTCTTTCACTTTGGAGCCATTAGCACGTAAAATAAGTTACCTGGACACAAGCACTATAAAACCATGATAGTCGATTTCATCACTGGGAGAGCTATGACCTGACTGGTGGGCAGGGGGTGTAGACAGCCTGGATATGCTGGGCAAACGGAGGATTCCGGTCCCAAGTTGGGTAGAGTAGGCTTGCACAAGACTACATCAGACCACTCAGAATGACACCAATGTAAAACTTATGAATTGCTTTTTCCCAGAATTTTCCATTTACTATTTTCAGACTGTGGTTGACTTCAGGTAACAGAAACTGAGGAAAGTGAAATAGTGAGTAAGGTGGGACCAGTGTATAAGTGAGCAGGTAACAACTGCATACAAGTACAAGATGTAGTGAGGCCTATGAATTGTAGCGTGTGAGAGCAGCCTAAAGTTGTTTGTTTTTTATATATATATATATATATATAATTTGCTGAAGAAAAGAAAATTTATTTTAGGTCGAATTCTGCCAGCTGGCTACCAATATGGGAGCCCTGGTTCGAGTCCAAAATTTTACAGATAGTGAAATTGAAGCCTAGAGAGGGAACACGACTTGCACGGGGTCACACATCCATGGTGACAGAAGCAGGGCTGGAATTCAGGACTCTTGGTCCAGCACCTCTCTGCCTATACACCAAACTCATCCTCCTCCCTCTGCTTCCCAATCTCCATTCCCTCCCCCACACCAGTTCCCATCTCTCTTATACACAAGCAGTAAGATTTATATTCTATTTGCAAAGTAAATAGAGCTGAAATACAGATTACTCTCAAGCATCGCAGCTTTTATCCAATATAAACAGAATCAGGGTAACTTGTTCCCTCTCACTCCTCTCTCACATACACACAGGCTCTGTGCCAGCACTAGCATAATTAGCAGAAGGCAAATAGAACTCAGACATCCTGGCCAAACCGGAGAGCATTATATACATCAGTACAAGCAGGGATATACATTTAAAATTTGCTCCTTCCTTTTCTCCCACCACTGACTCTACATTGGGAATAGAGGCTGGCTGTGTGACCTGTGACATACTTCAAAGAGCAAAGGGGTGTGGACTGGGAGTCTGAAGATCTGGGCTCTCTCATAGCCTTTCCAAGCCTCAGTTTACTTATGTGAAGTGATTTGAGTATTAAATAGGTTAATAAAATGTCTATTCTGTACCTTCCGGTAATTCTCATACTAATCAAAACACACACACACACACTCACATACACAAGAATATGTACAACTTCTTTTATGTTTTTATCTATGACAAATAATGTATATATCAATAGAGCTGCCAATATTTGGAAAACTATTTTTGTTTAGAATTAACCTATCCCTCAGAATGATACTAGAGGCTCTAGCAAATTCATTGTCACTTTGAAGATAGCCAGTTTTCATTTTCTGACTGTGAATTGAGTTGATCTTTGTTTGGAAATACAATGAAAAATAAGTGCATGGTACCAGTTTTGAGTATGAGAGGGAGGGTAGTATGCTAAAAAGGGCTCAAAATTCTAAGTCTAAAGATCTGGAGTGATTCTCTGCTCAGGTCCATACCAGCTCTGTGACTCTAGATAAATCCATGACCTCGCTCAGTGTCAGTTTCCTCAGCCATCAGTGGGAATGACAGCAATTCTTTCAAAGGATTTTTAGAATGGACATAAGCCAGTGTATGTAAAGGGTTCTCTAGGTTAAATTTTTTTTTCATACCTCATGAATTATTTAATACTCAAAATGAGTACTGAAAAGTTTCAATCAGATACACAACTTGTTTAAAGACAAGAATATAAACTTATCTGGATGAAATTTGCATTGCTGAAGTTTGAAACTTTTGTTTCTATCTTAACATACATCAAGGAGCAGCTGAATCAATGCCTAGGTCGTTATCTATTCCGTAAAACAAAGTACAAGTCAGAGCTCAATGAAGTCTAAATTTTTACATTTTACCAACTAAAACATTCAATTAATTGAGTAGTCATATCTACAGGCCATAAATTTTAAATACCAACTTAAAAATGTTTTATAAAAGATGTGGAGTGAGTAGCAGATTAAATCTGAAGGCAGTTTATATGAAAGAATCTAAAAGTCATTGATCAACACAAACAAGAATAGTAACATCACTGTAGAGCTCCCAGTGAGACATTTCATGGCTAGACACATACATGGGTCTTTACAAAAGTTTTAAGATACACAAAAGTCAAGAAAAGAAAAATCTCCACGGGTGGAAACAAAGAAGCCCTCTCAGCAATACTGATAAGCTGAGCAAGCTGAAACTTGCATGGGTGAATCAGAGAGAATGCTGTCAACTGTGTTTCTTGGAAGTGAAATAATGAACCATAATACGGCCTGTCTCAAAAACTTTCATAGTGACCTACATAGGTATACATTCTTTCATTCATTCATTTAATCATTCAACAAGTATCCTCTGCCTACTGAGAAGTGCCAAATGCTATTAGACTCAAGGGACGGTAAGTCAGGTGCAACAATAACATCTTTACTCTAAAAGCCTACAATGGATTGTGATTACATATTGAATAGAGTAGAACCTCCATAGGTGACCACCTCCCTACACAGACCACCTTCTTAAGCTAACGTAATTTTCATAGAAGTGGACCACACGTACATATCAGTACAGGTGACCACCTCTTGAACAGCTTGTTATAGTCCCTTGGGTGATCAGCTTAGAGACGTTCTACCGTATTTACATTTTCTTTACTTCATTACTTTATAGTTAAATCTAGTACAAACACAAGAGCAACTTCGGAGGTTGCCGAGGCTAGAAACACCTCCAAAATGCTTTGAGAAAAAATAAAAGATGTTCCAATTATGTGTGCCAAAAGAAAGAACAAACAAGTGAGAGGATGAAGCAGGAGCACAGGGAAGGTTTGAGGAAGGAAGCAATCATAGAACCAGGTGCGAAGTGTTCCCCACAGCTTGAAAGGATGCTCCTCCCTTGCCAAGAGCCGCTCACCTACTTTTCTCCATCTACTTACTACTTGGGAGTAGACAGGGGCAATTTGTACCACATAAAGTAACTTTAAATTTCTCCTTTAGACCTAGTTTGATTTTATTTCACCTGTTTCTGCATCATGGACAGTGACTTGCGGTAGCCTAGAAGTTATGCAGAAGACCTACATGACCAGAGTCATGCCAGCATCTCTCTTTGAGCCAGTTTCGCATCTATAAAATAAAAGATGTCAGCCAAATGAACACCCGGGTCTATGTGATTACTGAGATTCTGATTTCTCTGTCACATAGGATGCCTGCCTTGTAAAATACTCTGCCATTACATAGGATGGTACCGCCATGGCCCATGGGAGTTAATTCACCTTGCAGAGTATTTCAAACCTTGCATCAGCATAGGTGAGACATGGAATATAGGAAGAATCACCCCCTCACCCACTTCTCAAGAGGATAGAGCCTCCCATCATTTGCCTTTAATCTGTTTTCTTAATTTTCTTCTTAAGGAAAGTCACAGCTCCAATCAGCCCTCTAATCAATGGCTGCACTACTCCTGCACAAATGAGCTAGATTTATTAAAGGAGTCCTCTCTTCAATGGAAATGGGCTCCCTGCTGGGGCTACAGAAATAGGCTAAGATTGACTGTTCCCAGAATAGGTAAAGATGTAAAGAAAACGAGAGCAGGTAACTGAGGGAGAAGAGAGCACCAACGGCCTCTGAATGACCACCCTCCCACCACGATCATGAACAGATGGTCACCAGTGGCAACCTGAACATTTGCATCCTATGTAAGCTGAGTAAATGGTAGTGACTTGCCAGCAAGCATCCTCTGTCACTTCCCTACATGCGCTGGAAAAAGAAGCTCACTTACAAACAGACTAAAGGAGAGACTCTTCCAAGTGGTAACCTCGCATAAACCAAGGGTTTATAAGCTATCAGGGCTAGAAAGAACCCTTGAAAATGATGTAAAACTATGAATTGAAAGGGCGTTGTGTAAAAAGACCCTGATATTTTGACTGACTGATGGCCAGAGGCAGTTGAAATTAATATTTCAAAGCTGTAGGAATTATTCATATTAGATAAAATTAGATATTTACATATTCATATTTGGGGCTGAGAGATCCTTATTGATAGGGAGTGAATGCTGCACTCACTTTGCTTGCACTGTATACAGATGAAGCCAATAGAGATGCCTAGGACAATTTTCCCAGTTCTGCATAGTGTCAAGCTCTGCCTTTATTGTGGGCATATTTGTATTTCTGGAAATTACTACCGTGTTTCTCCATTTTGTGTATGTTTCCCCCTTAAAACCTCAAAGACATTTGAGAGCACTGGACCTCAGTGAACAAAGGCACTCATGCAGTAGGCAGGTACATGACCCCGGTAACATAATGGAAGATGATGGGAGAGGGAGAGGTTGAGAGAGAGAGGGACCTATTCTAGAAATAATAGAAGCTAAGTAGCCTGCTTTAAAGTTTCTCAGCTATAATTTCCTTCTGCTACCCTGAGACTTCAGATCTGCTCAGTCTGGAGAAATAAACCAGTTAAAAAATGTTAAGGAGGATTGGCCATCCAGAACAGACGGATATGGAAATAACAAAAATCAACCGGGATAATTTTGTGGAATATGTAAGCTCCCTAGAGACAACAAAACACACACACACAGAGTTTCATGCACAGGAGACCCTGGTACAACGCTTGACTTCCTCCAGTGACACGGAAAAGGGTACTGATCTTGATTTTTAGTAATAAAAGGATGTCTGGAGAACCTTTGGAGACTGAAGACCTAAAGGATAGCTGGTTTCTACAAGGAACAAAATCCAGAAGGTGACATTAAGAGACTTGCCCAGAGTAACATAACAAGTTAGTGGCAGAGCTGCACAGACTGAGACAGAGGCTGTGTGATTCCCAGACTCTCTACAACCCTAGACTCAACCACAAGTCTCTTTACCTTGCAAAGCCCAGCCAGGCTTGAAGTCTCGGTTCCCTGAATGAAGAGGAAGGAGAAAGAGGGTACAAAAGAGAGGGAAAGAGGATTAACTCATTGTTTTGGAGAAGTGTATTTCCCAGAGTTATCCTGGTCACTCTCCTTTGTCTTGGTCTGGTTCTGTTTTTGAGACTCGCTGCTTGTTGGAGTTTGAAGACCACTTAGAGATCAGTTAAGGTATTTTCTCTCATTACAGATGAGAAAACTGTCCAGACAGAGGAAATAACTTACTTGAAATTTCTAGCAACCAATGTGTGTTTGGACACAGGGAAAAAAGCTGCAGAGACTCAATGGCCAGGATGAGTAAGGAAGAGGATTACCCCTCAGAAGGGGTAGCTCTGGAAAGGGACTGGGAGGGGCTTGGGGACTGACTCTGTATGTCTCCCCAGCTCCCTCCTGCATAAGGCTGCCCGACATGCTGGCTCTCTCACTCGTTCTTCCCTGAAGCCTCTAAAATACTCCCTCTCTATTCCATTTGGTCCTGTCCTATGCTAGCTTGCCTTGTGTAAGGTTTATTTCTCAAAACCCCAGCTCCTTCAGGGTAGGAACTGGATTCCGGGGAGTGTGCCGTGCCATATGCTTCTCTTTAATAAAATGCTCAGTACAATTTAGAATGAGCAAGTTATGCTTGGTACATGCCTGCTTGTTGATTAACCTTTGAGAAAACTATAAAACTCATGGTGCAAATTCTGAAATTAAAGAGGGAAAAAAACTAATGGTAGAAATTGAGACTTGGTTTTCTAACCTGAACAGTGGGGAGGGATATAGTCACTGGCATCTTACTATTGTCCTTTTTTTTTCTTTCTTTTTTTTTGAGACAAGAGTCTCAAACTGCCACACTGGGTAGAGTGCCATGGCATCATAGCACATAGCAACCTCTATCTCCAGAGATCCTCTTGCCTCAGTTTTTCTATGTTTGGTAGAGACAGGGTCTCGCTTTTGCTCAGGCTGGTCTCAAACTTGTGAGCTCAAGCTATCCTCCCGCCTCCGCCTCCCAGAGGGCTAGGATTACAGGCACGAGCCACCACCGAACCTGGCCCCATTGCCCTTTCTTATCAGAGATATGTCATTTGGTATGTATTGATATGCACTTTCACATCATGGTGCTTTCTCCTTCGACCTGCTACTCTCTTTTCTCTCATTCCACACAGCACCTTGGGAAAAGCTTTATCATATAGTGGGGTTCAAAATATGCCCAGGGCCTTGACGTCTTCCAGAAGTGACACCACCAGAAATTTTGCTCAAGAGTTGGAGGTTGTGAAAGGTGGTGCTTTCTACTGCCTTTATATTTGATTCTATTGAAACTCTGAGTCTAAAAGTGATGAGTGGGGGTTCTGAATGTGTTTGCAGTTATGGGAGCTGCCAGGGCATTGGGTTGACTATGCCTTCCAGGATGGTGAAGAGACAGAGGCTGGGCTGGAAGAGGGTGATGTCTGCAACTGGAAAACATTTCTCAAGCAGGCAGGAACATGAATGAACATGTCAGTTGTTCATTCTCTCCCACGTGTCCTTCCTAAAATCTACCAGCTAATTTCCCTCCTTATGTCTATGTATTATTAAAATTTTACTCATGCTATAAAATTCTACCCTGAAGTCCTAAGGTAACTATGAGATCTATAAAACTATTTTTGGAAAGCTTAGATTTTTAAGCTATCTCCTCTGCTCATTTCAAAACACTCTATGTGGAAAAGGGCAGGGAAGGAAGGACCCGTTGAGACAGTCATTTTCATAAAGCTTGGAAGGAGATGACAAAAGATGGGAGAGGAACCAGTATGTTCTTGCCTGATGTACCCATTGCAAAGCCTTTTGCTTGGCATTACACAGTTACTTAACATTTTCCACTTGAAAAACATATTCTTGATTAATTCATTTATTTTTGTCAAGCCAGGTCACAGCCCCACAGAGCTAGCAAGGAGAAAATGCAGCCAGCATCTATCATTTCATTCTGTCAAATCCAGGCAAAGCTGAAGACAGACTCCTCTCTGGTCCCCATCCTCTGACCTTCACTCTCACACTTGCTTTTAAGGTGCGCAAGTCTTGTCTGGAAACCAATTAAATATACATACCATGGTGACTGCAGCATTCTTGAAAAGATGAGCAAGGAGAGTACCAAGAAAGGAGCAGCATTTCAGGATGAATTATTGATCAAGATTTCTCTCAAACACTTATACACATTCAAGGGTCTGGCATTCCCAGCTCGGGGAGATTGCATCTTGGGTGGTCTTCACAGGGTTAAGAAAGATAGCCTCTTTGCTCTAAATTCTATTTATTTGGTAGATGGGAAGTGTGTTTACATCTCTGTGTGTCTCCTTTTGTTTGGTTTTCCAAGAAAGCCTGAATCAGCAGGTTTCAGAGGAAAGTCAAAACATCTGACAGGCTTCGAGAAATGATGTGTGCCACATGAAAAGAAATTAATTTAAAAAAAAAACCACTTTTCACTTATATAGCAGTTTCTATCCCAGTCCTTAAACAGGTTACAGATATTAATTAAATGCTGTCATGCATCATTTGTCACCACGGTTGATTAAGCCAAGTGGAAACATCAGGTTTGATTATGGGGAGAGATGGACAAACTGAGGCAGTTTGAGAGAACTGATAAAATAGTCAGGAAGGAATCATCACCTCCATTTTTTTTTTGAGACAGCATCAAACTGTCACCCTGGATAGAGTGCTATGGCATCACAGATCACGGCAACCCCCAATTTCTGGGCTCAAGCAAGTCTCCTGCCTCTGCCTCCCAAGTAGCTGGAACTACAGGTGCCTGCCACAATGCCCGGCCCATTTTTTGGTTGCAGCCGTCATTGTTGTTTGGTGGGCCCTGGCTTGATTTGAACCCACCATTTCAGGGGTATGTGGCTGGCGCCTCAGCCCATTGAGTCACAGGCGCTGAGCCCATCACCGCCATTTTATGACCATTCATTCATCTCATGAGAACACCCCTGGAAATGCCAGAGGACACAGTTCACACTAATCTGGGTCTCCTCACTCATATCAGTTCCTAGCTTCTGTTTACTTCTGTCTACCCAGATCATTGAACTGTCTCTTCGCAGGTCAACTTAATTGTCCTTACCAGAATATTAGTTACCTCTGGTTGTATAACAAATGGCCACAAACTTACAAGTTCACAACAACACACAAATGTCATCTGACAGTTTCTGTGGGTTAGGACTCCAAGCGTGACTTAGCTGGTTCACGGCTTAGGGTCTTACAAGCCGGCAGTCAAGGTGTTGACCAGGGCTGGGTCCTCATCTGGAGCTTTAGCTGAGGAAGAACCTATGTGGTGTTGGTGGCATTCAGTTTCCTGACGCTGATTTGTGCTGGCTGTCAGCTGTGGTTCCTAAAGGCCACCCTCAATCCCTTGCCACATGGCTTCACCAACATGAGCACTTACTTTATCATGTCAGCCAAGAGAGTAAGTATCCTAGCATCTGATGTGACGATGGAGTCTTATATAAAGACTGTAACTATAGAATGTGATTTGGGATTATCACTGGGATAGTCCTTTTTCTTTTCTTTTCTTTTTTTTTTTAGTTGTTGTATTCTATTGGATAGAAGCAAATTGTGGGTCCTGCCCACCCCCAGGGTTAAGGGAATCACAGAAAGGTGTGAATACCAGGAGGCAGAAAGTATGGAGGTCACTCTACGGTCTATCTGCTACACACAGGAATCTGAGAATAGAAGCTTCTTCATATCCTTTAGCCTTTGGTAAGATTTGAAGAAAAAAGGAAAGGATTCAGTCAGATTATTTGATATAATCTGTCTTGCAGAAAACACAAAAGCTCAGCAGACCATTGAACCCGTACAAAATAGGTGTTTAATAAACATCTCGGGGAAGCCCCAGTAGTTTAGCTCATTAATGCAGACCTACAGGATTAATATACTCAATTAGCAGCCAAAGTACTAAAATGGTCACCTTCACATCCCCCCCACTTTTTAGTTCCAGAATAAAGGAAAGATCAACTAAAGAAATTCAGTTCAATTCAATAAAGATTTATTGGAAGCCTACATTTTGTTAATGTCATTCTAAAAAGCTGCAGATGAGATGCAGAACCCTTGCAGATTAGAGCAAGGCTTCTCAAAGTGTGGTCTTCAGCTGAAAGAGTCACCAGCAGACTTTGACAAAAGGCAAGTTCCTGGGTATCCTTTCAGACCCATTAGACCAAAATATCTAAGTGCATAATCTGGTGATCTGTGTTTTACCAAAACCCAAGAGGATGTCATTGACACTACAGTTTGAGAATCCAGGTGATGCACCATCTGCAAGGATTTAACATCCATGTGACTCAGTGAGGCTCTGTTGGAACTCAGGTCCTGACTCAGCGAATCTGGAGAAGGGCCTCAGGTTGTAGGATGGTGCATCTCGAACAAGCTGCCGGGTGATGTCCTTGCTGTTGGGCCTGGGCACACCTCCAATGGCAAGAGCAGAAGATAGAAAAGACAGAAAGGCCCCCAAAGCAAAATGCTCTTCCTACCCAAAGTGACTGTTAATCAGAGGATGTTAAGTAATTTAAATATTTTAAGTGAAAATTTCTGGAAATTTTCTGAAAGCCAGATGGGGATAACTTCTCCTTCCTTACCTAGAAACTTTCAAATTTGGGGAGAAAAAGCTGTTCAGACTTCGGAAAAGAGAAGGGTTTGAGTTAGGAGAGTATGTGATACCTGAAGGTGGGGTACATCAGGGGAGATGTGAAGTTAATAGGCACAGTTAGAGAAAATAAGGGCACATAAAGGGGAGTGTGTAGGGGGTGTCTGGGAGGCTAAAGCTTGATAAGTTGGAATAGCCTGGGCAGGGGGAGAACCTCCCTCCAGCAGGACCTAAAGGAGTGATGGAGCACAGAGCATGCTGGTACCCCATCAGCCAGAGCGAGGGGGAAAGAAGATAAAAGAGACAGGAGTTTTAACAATTATAGATCAGAATCAACCAGAAGTCTCTCACCAAATGCACAAAAGACATTAGAGAACAAATGTACCTTTCTAGGGGAAACTTGAGGACAGCTGTCAAGTTGATAAGGGAGACGGCCACCAATTTCGTTTTCCACTAGAAGCCAACAGTGGTGTATCTTGAAGGCAACGGTTTGATTTTGAACTAGTGAGTGGGCATAAAAAAAAACATGCCTGGAAGGTTCAGGGTGGCTAATTAATATTTTAAACCTTGGTAAAGCTAACTTAACTATGGGATCAGCACCATTTTGGAAAGCCTGAGGCAGTGCGATCTGAAGGAAAAGACTATGGACCTGGGCTTCAGGAGAACCGGCTGCTCCTTCCGGTTCACATATTCATTCATTACAAATTTATTGAGTGTCTACCAGATTCTACACTTAAGTCACAAATTCTGGAGAATTTAAAATAATAATAAAATAACAGAAACTTTTTCTGCTTTAACAGGACTTGTATTCTAACAGTGTGTTCCCAAAAAACAGAATGGCTTTGGTGACTTTCAGGGGTTTTTGTTGTTGTTGCTGTTGTTTATTTTTTGCCAGGGATGAGTTTGAACCCCCCACCTCCGGCATATGGGGCTGGTGCTCTGCCCCTTTGATCCACAGGCGCTGCCCTCAGTTTGTTTGTTTGCTTTTTTCTCTCCCATAGCCATGAAAATAATAGCTAAAAATGTTAAGAGGGATATTCTGACTCAGACAGAATATCCCATTTCATCCTCACAATAACCCCAAGAGGGTTTCATTCCCATTAAACAGATGAGGAAACTAAGCTTCAAAGAGTCTGAGAGATTTAAACCCAAGCAGTCTGACTCCAGAGTAAGATACAACATGACTGTATATTAGGACATTGGACTAATTAATCTCTGAGCTCACACTCCTGTGAGTTCCTGAAATCTCATATAGTTTATACCCTAGATATTCTTGAACCAACCATGTGAGCTAATAAACCCTAAGGGATAGGTTGAAGAATGGAGCACAACCTAAGGACAAGTGATGGGGAAAAGAAAAATCCATTTGATCTGTGTGTGCAATGACAGTGAAGAGAAAATTCAAGCTCTCCCACCCGTGGCTGATGGCACAAGATGGACTGTGCCTCCATGGACTCAAACCCAGTAGCATGCAGATGCTCAGAGACCTCAAAGTGCAAGAAAGAACTCACTCTTTGAGAATGCAGAGATTTGCTTAACCACAAATCCAGAAACCTTTCCTGATCGAGATGAACAGGGAAGGACTTAAATTGAGGTCCTGAACTGCGAAGAGAACACATTAATCATGCTCATTGCTGGAGTCAGAAACAAATTCATTTTTTCTGCGAGGAGTGTCATCAAGCAGGAAATCAGGTCCACAGGTGAGGGAGGTGGAGAGGTGTCTGAGGGCAATGACAGAGGGGCCCCTGTAGGCACTAGAATAAGTAAGTGCCTCGTCAGACTCTCTAGAACTTCTATGAAAAAAGTGCCCACAGACCATGTGCACTCTTTTGGGTTGTGTAACAGATAACCCCAAATTTAATAGATGCTTCAAAATGAGACAGCTTTCAGGTAGGCAGGGTCAAAATGATTCATTCATTCATTCAATCAATATTTTGTGAATGTCGACTAAGTTCCAGGCCTAAAGGATTTAGCCAAGAACAAAACAAAAATGGACCCTGTCCTTATCAAGCTTATATCTAGATACAGAAAATAATCGAAGAGTCTGATAACTGTAGATAACATAATAATTAGACAAGATGATTTGGGGTGGTGACAGCTGTTGTGAAGGGCACATCTAGGATGATCTGATAGAGAGTGGTGGAGCGGGGCACTGTCTTAGATACAGGGTGGGGGAAGAGCTCTGTTAGGAGGCAACCCTGGACCTCAGACTGGAAGGATGAAAAGGAATCCACATGAGAAGCAGGGGGAAAAGTTCTGGGAGAGGGAGGGAAAAGCAAGAACGAAGGCCTCTGAAACAAGAGCAAGGGAGACTGGGAACCCACAGGGGCCTCTGGTGGCCGGTGTGTAGCGTGGGAGGGGGCTTGGGATAAGATGTGGCAGGGAAGGGACCAGCGCACCAGCGCAGGGGCACGTCAGGCAGGGCGCCATGGGCTGCATGAAGGAGGCAGGCTTTTTTCTATGACCAAACACGCCTCTCTGAAACATTTTCAGCAGAGAAGTGTCTTGGTTTACTTTATGAAAAAGATCCCTCTGCTACAGGGAGGGGAATGAATTGTGGGTGATCCAGAGCAGTGGCAGGGAGACCAACGAGAAGACTACTGCAGTTGTGCACTTGGGAGATGAAGGTGACTCAGATTAAAATGGGGGCAGGGAGCATGGAAAAAAGTGGATGGATTTAAGGGCTATTCTGGAGAGGGAACTGACAGGATCTGATGGATTACATGTGGAGTGAGTACGAGGGCATATCTGTGCCCCGATGTCACAATTTTTCTGTGCTTGAATCTCTCCTTTTGTGCTTTTGGTTCAGCTCCATACAATAAAGATGTCCCCATATGTGAAGCACAAGTGACCAGTCTGCTTTCCTCCTGCTTTTCTCTCCATCTGATGTCCGTGCCCCAAGGCAGGCCACAGGGGTGAGGGGAGGAGAGGGAGCCAAGGGCCTGGACCACTGCCCACCTGAGCCTACAGTCTCTGAGCAAAATCTGCTTTGGGGTATGACGGATCAATGGAAAAGAAAAATAATTATATCTAAATCCTGGATGTCTGACCTTGCGTCTGATTTTTAATACCAATTGGGTGAAGGGGCTATAAAAATTTGGCCAAAGCATTGCTGCGTAACCTAAGTTCACCCTGTCCCCTATGCCACAAGCTCCCTTTCCAAGACAGCCCCTCTGTCTGTCTGGACCCAGGCATGCTGAAGCCAGGTACTATTTCACATAGAGTGGATCATCGGCCACAGGGAATCTGTAGAAATGCTATCCCTTGTGTCCTCATCAAAGCCAATTAGCCATAAAGAGGGGAAGATGAAGGCCTTTTAAATCTTTCCGTTAAAATAAAACATAACCCCCTACATATACATGTAGATGTAATGTTATATATGTAAATATATATGTTATATATATATAAATATATATGTTATATATGTATATGTAATGTACATGTATATGTATATGTAAATGCATATGTATATGTACATGTAGTATATGTATATAAACATGTATATGTACATGTACATGTACATATCCAGAGCTAGGCTTTAGTGATGAGTCTCGCAAAACCAAGGAACATAAAGTAGAATCTTAAGTGGGAGAAAAAAACAGGAGCACTGAGGAGAAAATAGGTTGTGAGCTTCGTTCGGCATGGGATAAAAGGAAGAGAGTCAATAAGACAGAGTGGTGCCCCTCTAACCCTTCAGACAGAGGGTTCCTTCACCTCCATGCCTTTAACACATGTCCCCATGTTTTGATAATTATTTCACCCCTTGGGACTTCATTGCTTTGTAAATGAAGATGCTAGAGGAAAACACATAATAAAATCTTAATTGCCTGGAGACAGGGGACTGGAACACATGATCAAGAGGTCATTTCCAGATCTGAGGCCTGTAATTTCATGCAGGAGGCAGTACATGCAATGATAAAGGGGGCAGGGTAGCCATCAAGTTTACACACCAACTCTTCTGTGTCTGAGTAGCCTTGGACAACTTACTTATCTTCTCTGTATGTTAATTTCTTAATTTATAAAGTTTGGATCATGATAAGGTTGTTGTAGTATGAATAGGTTAATACAAGTAAGTCACTTAGAACAGTGTCTGGTATGGCTTTTGATCCCTAAATATTAGACATGTTTTCTCTAAAAACAACTCTTCTGTACCCTATTATTTCAACTTCAAAGAATTCAGTTTCGGCTCAGCTCCCATAGCACAGTGGTTAGGGCAAAGGCCACATGCACCAAGGCTGGTGGGTTCAAACCCAGCCCCGGCCAATTAAACAACAATGACAACTGCAACAAAAAATATCCAAGCATTGTGGTGGGCACCTATAGTCCCAGCTACTTGGGAGGTTGAGGCAAGAGACTCGCTTAAGCCCAACAGTTTGAGGTTGCTGTGAGCTGTGACACCACGACACTCTACTCACATAGTGAGGCTCCTCACATAGTGAGGCTCTATCTCAAAAAAAAAAAAAAAAAAAGAATTCAATTTAAGAATTCAGTCTTAGGTTTCCAAGATGATTTGGAGTCACCCTGTCCATTCTCCTGCTTCCACAGAAACTTTGTCTCAACTACCCCAAAGAGATAGGCGTTCGTGCCACATACTAAAATTTGGGAAAGCACCCTGAGGTGTCTGGTTTCTATGGGCACCCTTAAAGGTAGTGGACTTGGATGTGACAAGGAGGTCCCCTTTGATTAGGAAGGTGGTCCCCACACCACCTTAATTGAGGCCAATGTTAAAACTCTTTGGGGAAAAGATCAATGACGAGTTTTTCTCAAGTATCGACAGTTACATGAACAGACGGCTCAAGCTCTCAGCTCCCTGATCCATGTCTTGGCAACACAGGAAACAGAATAACCTCTTCCTGAAGATCCAAAGGCAAAGTTCACTAATTTACTATTAGTGTCATTAAAAATCAGAGCTACAACTTCACAAAGCACTGGGGATGCACAGTTCCCAGAACCAGGAGCAGGGGCTGTCGGGACAGGCAGGGAGACAGTGGGGACTTCATGACCTGACTTGGGGAGCTGAAGACCACCCCGAAGTCTTCCCTGCCTTAGTGCAATTGTGAATGTTTCTCCAAAACATGAGTAATAAATGGCACATGGGTGAGTCTGTGATTTAACAAACTCAGGGATCCTCTGGAGCAACTGCCCGTCTTCCTCATTCTGGAGGACTGAGCAGTATTGCAGATGCCTTTCCTGATTTAAGGGGAAACTGAGATCCAGAGTAGAACTTATCTGAGGTTGTAAGAAACTAGGAAGGCTTGAACTAGAACTATGCTGTGTGACTCCCAGCTGCTCAGCCGCCTCTTCCCTGGTATTCTCAACAAGAGGGAAAAGGATATCTCACCATAGAACCTTTTAGTTAACCCTTTGCTTTATGCAAGACAGTGAAATGTTTTGCAACACACAGGGAAACGAGCCCTCAGCTGGTCTTCTTGTCTCTGGTCCTTTGTCCTCCAATTCAAGACAGTTGCCAGAGTGAGTTTTCTAAAACTTAAATATGCTTGTGTCACTGTGTTAGATAAATCTTTAAAGAATATACACAGCTATGATTCAATAAAAAAAAATTAAAATTAAAAAGGGATAAAAAGAAAAAAAAAGAGAACTTGACCTTGGGGTAAAATTCAAAAGGCCTCTCAAGAGCAGGCTCCAGCCTCCCCACACCAGCTTTGGCTTCAGCTCCTGCCCACTTCCAATGCTCACGGTCTACAACCCACCCATGGGCATGTGCCCACAGGCCCCCAGCAGGGGTCCTCTCTCTCCTGTCACGGATGTTCTGAGTATGCTGCCTGCTGCCCATCCTTCCCTGCCAGCTTTCTAACTTCAATTCCTCTGTAGCTAGATATGACCTGCTTCAAATTCCCCTACAGTCTGAATGAGGTTCTTCTGTGAGTGTTCTCCAAAGACACGGAGGGAACCCTCGCCAGGAAGGTTCACCACTTTGAAGTTTTCCACTTGCTGGGCTTGCTGTGAGCTCCCCTGGGGAAGAGGCTGGGAATGGACATGTCTGTATTCCCTGCTCCAAATACAGTGCTTGCTTGATGTCTAATAGATAGTTAACAAATGCCTCTCTCTCACCTAAAGTTGGTTTCATTTGCATGTCTATTTTACTAGGGAAAAAACCAGGGGCACAGAGCTGGCTGCTGATTACTCTGAAAGTGACTATCAATCGCTTCCTCTGAGAAAAGAGTGGCATCAATAACCCGAATCGACGATGCTCCAGAAGTCATCTCTAGGTGATTTGGGTGCCTGACATTATGGTGCAGGAATGTACGTGCATATGAAACAGAAAGGGACATGTGCGATTACGTGTGAGGGTTAGTTTTACAACTTGACCTTTGTTTTAGCTGATACTGTGTACGTGCCTGTTCACTGAAAGCATACTCACCAACAAAGAGAGTGGCAAAAAGTTGGAGGAAATGAGTCTGGTATTGTCAGCTGATTGTAGACACCTATGCATGGATAACTCATGCGCCTGCAGCCCAGGAATTTAGCAGCAAGCTGTTCATGATCCCTTTATAATGATAATACCCTCTTACATTTAGGTTGCGTGCTGGAGTTTACAAAGCACTTTGACATAGTAATTTTTTCTCTTAATGTTCAGAAAGGTGTAAAGAATATCTTTCCTTGTTTTATCTTTAAATAACATAATAAGCAGTGATGTACCTACAAAAAGTACACAAACTGAGACCTTGACAAAAACCTGTGTCCATCTAAAGTGCAGTCTTCTCCCATTCTCCCACATCTCCTACTACCAGGTCAAAGGAACCCATCTGATCTCCTTTATGTATATTTCTAAAAAGCTCATTTTTTTTATTTTAATGTTTCTAACTTTATGAAACAGGCATTATGCCACATGAGATATCTGGGCCTTACTTTTTAAAAAATTAATATAGTACTAGGTTCCTTCCATATTCTTGCTGATTTTGCCTGCTTAGTAATATTCCATTATTTGATCAATTGTGCCACAATTTACTCACTCACGTCTCATCACTGGGTACTTGAGCTGTTTACGTTTTTGTATTGAAGAGTTCTTCCCTGACCATTCTTACCTGTGTGTCTTGCCACACATCAGCAGGAGTATCTCTTAGGGATTCATCTAGCAAAGCAATTGCCAGGTGATAAAGACAGTGAATAATTAACTTCAAAACTAATGTCAAACTGTTTTCTAAAATGGCGGTACCAAATTGCATGCTTGCCAGCGGTGCATGGAGGCATACATTTCTCTGTATCTTTTCCAGAAATAATATTGGTACAAATGGGTAGGTGATAAACATGAGGCTCAATCTAGCAAGCTTTGGGCTAAATTAGGCTATTTATCTTCTAGATTATGTTAGTAGGGTTTTTTTAAATTTAAATTTGAAAGCCTTTCAATAGATAGATGTTCTTCAGTCTATTCTAGGCCCCACTGTCCCCCACTGTTTGTGCATGGGCCAATTCGAACATTTATATTATCTGCCTGGGTTTGAGATCTCTGTGATTCCATAAAGGCTATGAATTTAGACTTTCTGAAGAACAATGGTTTCAAGCAAAAGTGCTTTCTAGAAGAGTGTAGGAAGAACCCGATTGAGTGATATTCTTAACAAATTATTTTCAAAACCCAAAGATGTGTACCTAAGAAAGTAAATTATAATCTAAGATGTTAGTGAACTTCAAATTACTTAAAATAAAAAGTTGAAGGCATACACTGCCCTAATTAATCCTCATGCTGATTTTGAGATGTGTATATTATTATTCCCATTTTTAGGCAAGGAAAATAAAGCACAGAAAAAGTAATTGGCTTCACAAGCTAGTAAGTAGGAGAACTGGGATTTATATCTATGGTTGAACAACTGAGTCCAAAATCCGTGTGCAGTACACTATATCACGCTGCCTCCCAAATAACACTGGTCAAGGGTCTTCTCTTTGTAGAGCACTGACTAGCAAGGTGGGAAGCAACTAATTTAACCCCCAAAGTTCTGCAGGTGGTTATAGTCCTTGCTCTTGCTGTTCTACCGATGAGGAAACTGAGGTCCAGAGAAATTAGGGGGCCAACCCAAGATCACAGGAGTAGTAAGTGAGGGCAGTGAGATATGAAAATAGCCTCTTAGTGCTACTTCCAGTGTCTTACTCCACTGATCATCCAAAGGAAAGGGTTATTTTGGAAATAGAAAGTCAATGAAGTTTGTACGAAAGATCCCAAGAGAAGTCATTGCAAACTGCCATAAATTATTCTTCCTACTTAGAATCACAAGTCCCTTCACAAACAAGCAGAGAAGTTGACTGCAGAAGGGATATGTTTGGGAAAAGAGGAAATGGTTTTACCCCTTTTGATCTGGAAACTGAATATCCCTATAGACATTGGGGCATACTTTGAGTATAATGGTCTCCTTTGGAAGCCTGTTAAAACAGAAGGCGCACACCAGAAATTAGAGATTCACTAATCTTTCTGGAAAGGAGAGCAATGTTAGAAAAGCAGTCTTCCAGAGAAAAGTAACACCCTTCCTGGAAATAGTGACAGAGAGTGGAACTCTCTCCACGATGTTTTAATGTGATACCCTCGTCCTTTGAAAGGTTAAAAGAATAAACAGATTGCCTTTTATAAAAAATTGAACTTTTAATTTTTCTATTCAAGGTTGGCTTCATCCCATGTTGAGTCCTACTAAGGGTTATACTGTAGAAACCAGGAGAACCACCCAACTTCAGAATAGTCCCCTAGTGAAGCCATCACTGTATCATATGCCAATGGCGGTTCTGATTTCATATCTGTTAAGAGAAACAATATTCTCCAAAGATTGAGAAATCATTAGCACAAATATGTCCAAGCTTTGGTGGAAGCAGCCTCCCTCTGCCTTGGACCTTTAATTCTGGGAAGTCCTAGGTTAAGATCACTTGCCTTCCTCAGGCTCAGAACTAGATAGAGAAGATGCGGTAATGAATAAGACAGATCCTGCACTCAAAATCTCACAAAATCTAGTGGGAAGGCATATTTAGAATTAGGCGGCTACCAGGGACTAGGTGCAATGATAGACGCATGCAGCCAATCCTGCATAAGAGGGAGAGAATGATTAATACTCTCCGTGGTGGAGAAAACCAAACAGAAGAGGAAACAAGAGCCGAGTTTTAAAGAGTGTAATGCTCAGTTCTATCGGTGCAATCGCAAACATGTTTCTGGAACTCTTTGTCTTTGGCTATCTCTTGACCAAAGAAGCAGAGAAGCTATCTCCTGTGAGACCGAGAATTAACACTTTCATTTGTAGAGCTGAGATAGGATGGCCCTAAGACTAAGCAGCAAATCTATCATTTTGAAAGGCTTCCCTACAGATTGCATTCCTTTTTTACAGTGCACGAAGAACGCAGATCTTCTAAATGGTCTCCACCTTTCTGGATTTATTTCATACCTGTGGAGACAGAGGATGAACTGATAACCTTTAGCAATAGTGGCAGAGAGAAGGGGTGGGGAGAATTGGCATCACCTGCTGTCAGACAATTTTAGCAACCCCACTCCTCCTGTCGCCCTCCCTCCCATCGAAGTCAAACAAAGCAAACCATTCCATCCTGATCTGTCCCTTTCCCCTGCACTATATAAAGCTAGCTACAGATGGCATGCATGGATTGATGCTCCAAAACTCCCCAGTGCCCACTCCCTTCCACCAAGCTGGTTCCTAAATCTGTGGATGCAGCAGACTTCAGAGGAGGAAGCGGCATGATCGCACAGCATGGGCCTTGGCATGCCGGAGTCTGGGCTGTGCCAGGGCCGTGATGCCCAAGTCTCGCTTGCTCTGATGCAGCACTTGGAATGTCATCTGGTTACCCCACTGCCCAGGTGTTGGGGGCCCGGTGTGCAAAGCCAAATTTCTCTATTTAGTTCACCCAACTCATAGGTAAAAGAAATCCCTGATAAAATAGGGGGAAGGAAAATAAGAAAATGATCAGGGGAAAGCAGTTGAGGAGCTCGGAGGAAACGGCCTTGCATCCATCCCTCTTTACCAGTTTATTTTCCTGTATACAACTTCCAGAGGAAGGACTTGGGTAATGCCAGCTAAGAAAGTGTAAGAAAGATTATTTTGAGCCTCTGTCCCTTAGGAGTATTTGTGCTGCTCTCGATACTCTTCATTACCCCTTCCCCCACACCTGCTTGGGAGACTAAGGCAAGTGAATCTCTTAAGCCCAAGAGGTAGAGGTTGCTGTGAGCTGTGACTCCATGGCACTCTACCCAGGGCGACAGCTTGAGACTCTGTCTCCAAAACAAAAAAAATCCCTGTTCCCCCAGTCATTCTAGATTCCATCCCAGATTCCTTAATAATGAAAATTACAGTTATTTATTGATAGTTATTATGTTCCATGCACTAGATAAAATGTTTTATACTTATTTTCTCATTTAATCCTCAGGCAAAAATGAAGGCTAGTATTATTTCTCCCATTTTTCAGAAAAGCAAACGAAGATGTTAAGAAAACTGCCAAGATCACCCAGCTCTTACATGGGGGAGCCAAGATCCAAACCCAGGCCTACAGGATTTAAAATGCTTTATCCCTCAAGGATCTCTTCAACCTCAGCTAACTGTCATAACAGAGCCAAAAAGCATTACCTGAAGCTCTCTACCTTGGAGATATTTACATTTTAATAGCCTGTCTCCTAACGAGGCTTCAATGAGCAAAGAAATGAATTGCTTGTAATGCTATTTGGGGCACTGTAATAGGTCACAGAGGAAATACATGGAGTCAAGGTGTCTCAAATGACAGTGTCTCTCTCAACTCCATGTAACGAAGCCAAGCTGGTCTGAAGGAATGTTGAAGCTCCTGCTTAGTGTTTCTCTCAGTAGAAACTGCTTATTAGATGTTAACAACAAAGAGAAATTTTGTTTGGATATAGGAAAGTCTTCCCAGTGAGCAAGCCTATGAAGTCTGTAGATGACTATAACACACACACACACACACACACACTCAGCTCTCATACTTCAACCTGGGATACACTTAGTTTTCCTCATCACAGAGAGATGAACAAGGTGATTTCCCGAGAGAACTTTTGGCTCAACTTGGAACCCTTATCCTTGACTCAAAGTATCTCGTTTTATTTCCTAGGACTTCCTAAAAATTCACACGTAGTGAGTACTGTCTGTTTTATTAAAACAGTGTTAGATAAGCAAAGCTAGAGACTTCCAACACATTCTTTGAAAAGAATAACATCTTTCTCCCAGACTTAAGTCAAGAACGAGTTGTCCAGCCAACAATGCTTGGGGAGTCAATTGCCACCCTGCTGTAGGCTGCCAGATCTCTCTAGAGGGGGGTCTCTAATTACAACCCGAGTTGGCTTTCTATTGTCCTGAACTAACCCTTAAAGGAAATCATTTCCTAATAAGCTATCAAATACAACCCCTTGAAAGCAAACAGCAGACCAATCGCTTTTATCTGTCTGTTTCTCCTCTCCTGCTGTGTTTGTCCCCTCCAAAGGAGGAGACAAAAATGATGGTGATCTACCCACTCCTGGGACTGGCAGAAGCTAGGATGCCAGTTCCTCTCTCAGGTCCTCCCCCTCTCCTCGCTTTGCGCTCCCAGAGGACACCCAGGCTGCTCTACCTATGGGGAGAGGAAGGAAGTCAAAGGCTGCAGGAGGAAAACCCAGGTAACATTCCATCATTCATTCCAGATCTATGCCCGATGCAAATCAAAAATGAAAGTAAGTGTAAACAGAGCTTCATTCCTGACATGTAAAAGGAGAGCTGGATGAATATGGGTTTGTCTTATGTCTTAAGGTTTTCCTTCTAGGTTTTCTTCAGCACTTTAGTACAGACAGGGATTCCTGGATATTCTACTTCCATACTCTCAGCAAAGATAGACAAATGCACTCACAATTACTTATTAGTGACCCAAGGTGTGTTTTTGTCCAAGGAAATTTGCATGCATGTAATTCTAGCACTCTGGGAGGCTGAGGTAAGTGGATCGCTTGAGCCCAGGAGTTCGAGACCAACCTGAGCCAGAGTGAGACCTGGTGTCTACTAAAAATAGAAAAATGAGGTAGCCCCTGTGTCAAATGCCTGTACTCTCAGCTACTCAGGAGGTTGAGGCAGGAGGATTTCTGGAGCCCAGGTGTCTGAGGTTGTAGTGAGCTATAATGGTGCCACTCCACTCCACCACTTGGAGTGACAGAGTGAGAATCTGTCTCAACAACAACAGCAAAGGCAACTGCACTGAAGAAAGGATGTCAAACGTGGGCAATGCCCAACCTCAGAGTAGAAACCAAAGTCTTTGTTGTCGGGCACCACAAGCCTCTGAGCCATTTGCCACTCCCCAGTTCTCTGACCTCATTTCTTCCTGGTGGCCCCTTCCTTCTCTTCTCACCCTGCTCCAGCCAGCGTGGCCTCCTACCTGCATCTTCCATCTTAGGGTCTTTCCCCTGGCTACTATTTTTGACTATTTTTCCTCAAAAATCTCCTTGGCTCACTCCCTCACTACATCAAGCCTTTTCTCAAATACCACCTTGCAAGGAGATCTCGCCTCTATGCTCTCCTCAAAACTTCCCTGGGCACAGTTTTTCCTTTTCCATAGCACTTATTGTTTTACAGCATGCTACATAATCTATTTCTGTTGTTTATGGTTTATTTTCCATTATCTTCACAGCCTGCTACAAAGTAAACTCTGTGAGGGCAGGAATTTTTCGGTTCCTTCATCACTGATGTATGTCAGATGTGTAGGATAATGCCTGCCACACAACAGACTGAAGGAAGGTCAGCTGAGCGAATGCTGAAGGAAAGGAATGCACACCTCTAATGGAAGAATGTCACATATACTGTAGAACTGGCTGTCCACCCCTACCCATGTCCTGCAAGGTCAAGTCCACCTCAACATGTGCAGAGCAGGCCCACATGTCCCTTGTATTAATTACAGCATTGATCCTTAGACCCCTTAGGTCTATATCCCATTTCATGCTCTGCACTGAAACTTCAAGTGAGCTCTCCCAGCTTCTTAGCTCCTGTTCGTTTCCCATTCTATATCTCAAGTGCTCACAACCCCTCATTTTGCTTCTTTACTTGCCTTCAATTGAGGTTCCCCCTCCCACTCTGGCTCTGGGCCCCTGGGTCTGCTTGAATACTAGGCTCCCCTGCTTGCAAACAGCCCCCACGGGCACCCTACTTGCCTCATAGAGACCCTTCTAGTGGAACGCAGACCTGGGAGAAAGTCAAGCTCCCGAATATATCTCCACCCACTGTTATCTAAACACGTTGAAATAAATAGCAAGGAGCTCTCAGCTCCATCAGGAAACAAGTCTAATAAAGAGTATGACGCACAATTATGCCTCTCTTTGTTCTGAATGTCAGAACTAACCTTGAATTTGTACATCAACGTGACAAGAGCAACACATGTAAAAACCAAAAGCCACGATGATGACAAACTGTCCCCAAATTGCACTTGTGTTTTACAGAAAATTTCTCCTGGTCTAACTCTTTCTGACAGTAAAAATCAAATGATATTTTATTTTTCAACAGCTACTCAATCTCTAAGCTGGGCAGCCATTTTTTTAAACTGTCAACAGCCATACAGCCAACTTTATAGCGTGGAAACTCTGAGCTCCCCAGACCAAGGAGGGGCTGCTGTGTATGTGTCCTGCTGAGCTCTGCCCCAGCCCATCAGATCTGTGAAATGTCAGCATCAACATTCATCATCAATCCTTCCCACTCGTCCCCTCCATCCCCTACTGTGGAGGACTTTCCTGTATCAAAGCTCATAGCTGCAGTGTGAAAATCATACCTAATGTGTGCACGTCACTTTATAGATTCCTGAGCACATTTACATATCAACACAGTTGGGGGGGTATTATTTTCCATATTTTGTGAAAGTAGAGACTGAAGTTTTGAAAATGTAAGGGACTTTTGCGAGGCTACACAGCTGGTCTGTAGTAAGTTAGGTTTAAATTCAGACCCTTGGGTACCACATCCAGGGTTTGGCTGACCCCTCAGGCCCCAGTGCTGTTCAGCTGTCCCGCTGATGCTTCTGTGGATAGACTGTTTTCATGCTCCCAAAAGCTTTTCCCTATCGTAACCCCTTATCAATGCTGCTTATTTATTTCAGGTTCAGACACCAGACATGTGTTCTTTGCACAGCCTCTCCTTACACCTTTGTGCTCATGATCTCCACTTGGACCATTGCACTTAGTATATTGGGTCACAGTTTCTTGCCTTGTGCAGCTCTCACCTTGTAAGGGCTCCTCTAGAACAAAGGTTCTGTCCCACTCAGCTCTGCTACCCCAGAGTTTAGCACAACACTTGATTTGGAAGTTTGCAATGAAGATAAATAAATTTTGAGATGCTGGATGAATGATAACTGTGCCCAAGAGAAGATCCCAGCCCTCTCACACCATCACTGCCATACAGATCCCTCCAGAGCCCAGCAGGCAGAGGCGCACTGGGCAGTTATGGTGCCGGGGTGTCCCCTCACGTCAGTGTCTAGAGTTCCCACAGTACTGCTGCTCCAAAAGCCCGTGGGGAAACTCAGCACAGAGAAGACAGAAATTGACAGAGGTGACAGGGACTGAAACCCAGGAACAGAGGGGAGAAGGGCTGTCGGAAGTGTGGAGGGAGGGAGGATGGCAGGAGCAGCGCCGCTCCTCTCCAGCTGCGCCCTTACTGTGCATATACCAGGAGTCACTGAGATCAAGGCCGTTAGAAGGAGAGCGATGGAAGAGCCAGGGAACACCAGGGGCTGCGATCTGGAATTTCTTCTCCAAGTACAGAAGTTCAAGCACCTTGAGAAGGGGCACAGATGTAGTGGGGTGCACCTGCACAATGCTCACTCCAAACCCCTCTTCCAATTTGGGTCTCTCTCCCACAGACACAAAAGCTCCTGCCGGTGTGGAGCGCTCAGGGAAGGGGACCCCATAAAGCCACATGAAGTTAGGGAGGCTGTAACAAGGGCTATGAAAGAGATGCTGTGGGATTGAACGTGAACTTAATCCCACCTGAAAGGTATCAGAACCCCTGGGGGAGTAGGTATGCATTCAGCTGGGCCCAGAAGAATGACATTAGGGCCACTTTGGGGTGGCTACCTAGGTCTCTAGATAGAATCCCATCATTGTCATGATCCCCAGTCCCGGGAAGAACTCAGACAGGACTATGCTCTCCCAAGAGCAGCAAAAGTCAATCAGAAAGCCAAAAACAGAGAATGGAGGCTCAGGGCCCTGCCTGGGGAAGGGGTTGGTTCACTGACACATGCCAGGAGATGATACTAACTGATATGCTGACAACTGAAGATATTAAATAAAAGCATGTATGTAAAATGCCCTCAACAATGCCTTTTGTTTCCTTACCCAGGACATTTTATTCTTTTTAATGTTAGCTTTCAAACTTGACCAGCAGTGTCAGCATCTGCTGCCCGTCTTGGTGCCTCATCTAGGTACATGGACTTCACTAGGAAATCAGGGGAAAGTGGAGGAAAAGTCCATGAGAATAGGAGGACGTGAGAACCATCAGGGGATGGGAAATAGTTCCACACTGCTGACACAGACAGCACATGGGAGGGGGTAACAGAGGCCAGGTTGCCGAAGGACTTGGGGATCAGACCATGCGGGGCTGTGAATGTCCAGCCATGGAGTTTCGCTTGGCCCGAGTATTGCCCACGGAAGGGTGCTGAGGAGTGACGTGATCTCATAAGATCTCTGCTGGCTTTCTTGGAACCCAAGTCTTCATCTCATTCTCTTCCAAAAGGTATGGAAAGCAATTGCCACCTCTGCGGTCTACGTTCTGCCAGAATGCCTGGAACTGGTGTTTGTGCAGGTATTTCTGAGAGCCTTCAATGCCAAATGCCAGACTAGGCACTGGGCACCGACAGACGTGCACTGCTGTGGCTGTCTCAGCTCCCATGAGACCAACACATGTGCCTGTGCTGCCTTCTGCTGCCTCGCTGCACTCAAGGTGCTAGACGGCTCCATCCAGCAAACATGGTCCCTCTCCTCTCATTTCTAACACAGATTCTCCACTTCCCAGTAACATGCAGTCGTTTTCACTATGAATATTTGGTGTTGACACAGGGGTGGGTTTCCACTAAGCCATGCGGGCTCCCTTATCCAACCAAAATGGTGACATGTGATACCTAGTTGGGGAGCCCTGGTAACTCATCTTTGGCCCTTAAGTCCATTCAAGGGAAAGCGAGTGAACACTAATTATCAGAGGCAAGAAGGAATAGTGGTGTGGCCAGCCTCACTCTTGGAAGAGGAAGGAAGTGCAATTTATCACCTAGTTCATTACAATCAAATTCTCCTCCAGCCAGAAACCTCTTGGTTACTAGGTGAAGACAGAGCAGAAACTAGGAAGTCAGTAGAATCAACTTTGTTCTTGATTCTGGGTTATCATGGACTAGAGAGTGTTTCCATGACAAAGTAAATAATCCAATAATATCAGGGAATGTATTTTCTAAAATGTAAAAATTGGACATATTGACACATACTTCAGGAGATATAGGGAAAAAGCATTTCAGACGGTATCTGCTCCTGAAAAATCTCTGGCATGTGGTCACCTTCACACAATGCCCCTTTCCGAAAGGGAAATACAGAACATCTAGTCCAGGATATGCCAATTAACACAAATCACTAATTGCAACTTCGCTAGCCTATGGCCCATGTGTAAGAAGAATTTATCAGCACTCCCCAGCTGAGCCTCTTGGTGACTCTGAGCAGTTCAGCCAGTCATTCAGAGGTCTCAGCACCCTGCAGGCAAGGAACACACTCAGAAGCTAACAAAGGTAAAGAGAGAATTACACACTGTCCTCCCAGAGAGCTCACCCTGATGGATTTCGTTATCTTTTTTGCGTAATTTAGACCAGGGATAAAGTAACAACTTTTGTCACTACTCCAATATAGGTATGCACACACCTCCATCACTGTTAATCTCTCTCTCTCTCACACACACACACACAGGAGAAGGTTGTAAAAGCAGGCTCCATTTGGTTGTAGCTTCTAGGAGGGATGCAAAATGAAGCCAAATTTGCATAGCATGCCAGACAAGCCCTCCGGCCCCTGAAACTTCACACCTGTCTCTTGCCAGTACCCAAAGTGCCATCTGCTTCCCCAGGAAAGCCAGACACAAGGCCTCATCCTTATGGCTCTGGTAGAAGATGAGAATACCAGGCAAGGGGAGCCTTAATTGCTCAAAAATAACTCCATGGTACATAACATACAGTTACACGAAGATCTGAAGGAAATGCCTTGGCAATAATTTTTTTACAAACGTTCAGGATAATGGTTGGGGCATGCAAAAGGCAAGCTATTTAAAGACTCAACCTAGTCCCAAATTATTTCCACTGCCAAGAACTCTACAAGTGTGGGGTTCTGTGTGTGACAGAAAGTTCCATATTGAAAGGAATGTGAGGCACCCTGGCAGGATCATATTTTTTTCATCTACTCTACCCTGCATTTGAGATGTTCTCCTAAAGATTTTTCTACCACTTCACATAAATAATTTTATTCATTCAGTTCGAGGCGGAGCAAGATGGTAGACGAGTAACAGCTTTCTTGCGGCTGGGCATGGTGAGACTGGGGAGAGAGGACTTCAGGCATCTCTGCCAGACAGGATCTGCCCAGAAACTTCTCTTTGGGGACACAGGGAGACAGCGTGAGGCTTCTGGACACCCTGACGAAGTCTAAAGTGGTGGAGATTGGGCAAGTGGTTGCATCTGTTCATTCGGTCTGATCTTGTTGGCGGCTGTGGGTGGGGCAGCAGTGGGACTGCAGGCTGGAAGGGCCTTGCCTATGAGCCGTTTGGGTTTCTTTTGGACTTGGCACTTGGTTGAACTGCATTGGGAGAACTTGGGCAGGAGTGCGGAGTTTTTTGAGTGTTGTCTGGGGCCCCAGACTGGGCCACCAAGCCAGACGGAGCTGCCAGTGTTTGGTGGTGGGCTGTTTGGAGCCATTGTGGGAGAACTGCCCTGGCAAGCTCCACCCTCAGGGTCGTAAAAGAAGCATTGGGCGGGAGCGAGTAATCTAGTGACTGAGCAGCCTAAAGGCAGGGACTGAGACGCCTTGCAGCCTTAGCCCTCAGGGGCACAGGGTGAAACCAGTTTGGGCACACTGGGTAAGTGGATAGCCACTCAAGGAGTGATCCCAGCCACAGCGCTTTCCTGGGGAAGCTTCGGCTTAGCCCAAGTTAGCAATTTAAAGTATCTTCTAAGCAGGCTGAGGAGGATTTAAGCTCTCCTTCCTGCAGGGTTTGAGAAATCATTAGAAACACAGGGTCACTCCCTACAAAGATCCAGTAACAACAGAGCGATTCTGCCAGGGTCTGATCTGAGAGAGACACCTCCCCAACTCTGAGGAAGGTCATAGGCAATAGTAAAAAATAATAATGAGGCGGAATCAACAGAAAAACTCTGGCAATATGAATAACCAGAGTAGATCAACTCCCCCAAGGAATGACAAGGTAGATGAAGTACAAGATCCCTTGCATAAGCAAATGGCTGACATGTCAGAA
>CAUYON010193003.1:0-15223 GCA_963573935.1 Arctocebus calabarensis
AGCCTACTTTGAAGTGACTTTTTTTTTTAATGAGACAGAGTCTCACTATATCAACCCTTGGTAGAGTGCTGTGGCATCACAGCTCAAACCTTAAACTCTTGGGCTTAAGAGATTCTCTTCTAGCCTCAGTAGCTGGGACTACAGGAGCTCGCCACAATGCCGGGCTATTTTTTTGTTGCTGTTGTCATTGTTGCTTAGTTGGCCCACGCTGGGTTCGAACCTGCCATCTTTGGTGTATATGGCTGGCATCATAACCACTGTGCTGTGGATGCCGAGCCTTTTTCAGTCTTTCTTTATCAATATGAGAAAAGATTACTTTAAACAGATAAGAACATTTCTTCTATTATTGGTTGCCTTTGAGTGCCATTTTCCTCACTAGTCTATATAAAGGTTAAGATGAAGCAGGACAGGTGAGGGGTGTCATCATTTCATCTTTTGTAATATTTTTGCATCAAATATGCATTTACACTTAATATGAATACACAAATATTTTTTCATATGCCTAATAATTATATCATATATGACTAAAATTTTTTAGTAACTAATATTTTTAAAGTGGCAAATTTCATTTATGAAAATTTAAATATCAATTACTTATCTCTTAGATCCTTAATATTCTATATTTTTTCTTTTTCCTTTTTTTCACATGCAGCTCTTATACATTTTCATAGAAGAAAAATTAGAAGTACAATAGTAGAGAGAAATATTACATAAAATTCTTTTATTTTTATCTAGAACTATATCTTACTTATTTTTATATTTGTTCCTATAGTTTGAAATGGGTGGAATTTATCCTTATTTTCAGGATTTTAATAATCTCAAATGCACAGCAATCATTGTTCTAGACTAGTCTTTCCCTATTTTCTGCTATCAAATCTCAGATTCCCTTTGAATAAAAACTACAAGAATATCATGCTTTGCTGTTACAAAGTGAGGTGAATTTATCAAGGGCTCCACCATGAATAGGAGTGTGTGTGTTTGTGTTTGTGTGTGTGTATATGCTACTTATTAATAAAACAATTTTTAAATCTCTTTTCCAAGAATTTCAGTTGTCCAACTGATTCTATACAGAGTCAAGTCACCAACTACTTCAAATAATAAATCCTTGCAAAGAAATGTGCCCTATGAAGAAACAGATACTTGACCCTAGGTAAAATTCATATTTTTTACTTAGGTCTTTTTAGAATAAAAGCCCTGTCTTTTTTTTTTTTAATCCCTGTGTGACTCAAGGTAGGATTTCAATCCAGATAAGAGATATTCACATCAGAACCTGATAAACAAAATATCTGAGACAGTGAGATGTTCTGATGCCTTTGTCATCTATTTCTAGATTTAATCAAGACAGGGGTGGGGGAGGGGGAAGAGGGAAAGGGAGAGGGAGGAAGGGGCGGAGATAGAGAGAACAGGAGACTATGTCATGATGCATGATAACTGGTTGGTGTTTTTCTTTGATAACTGCAATGTGGATGGATAGAATATCATATTTGCCACATTTGTAAACATCCTTCTACTTTGATTAATTATTTAATGATTCTCTGAAGAAAAAGCATAGTAAAAAGACCAAAGCCAGGATCTCTCTTAGTTTGGCTCCAGTTTGCATGACTTTTGCATTTATCTTCAGCAAATTTTGAATGAACTGATTGATGTACCTCCGGTTGAAAACAATACAAATTAGCCTTGTCACGAGTAATCTTTTAATTAATGCAAAGGATACATTCATGGAAGAGGAGAGGAATAATCTGCAGTAAGACTATGTTCTGTAGCATTTACAAATAGGGAAACTTAACTGCAACTCAGTTGCTGAGTGATGTGAGAAATTTCTTTAAACTCTTTACTGAAAATGAACACAATACTGGGATCTATGTCCTGAGGTTCTTGTGGGAATAAAATGAAATAATAAATATAAAGTGTTAATACTGTGTCTAGCACTTAATAAATGCTCAGTGACTATCACACAAACTTATATCAACAATTTTATGAAAAAGCTACTTCTGCTTTCAGAAGTTGATAATTTGTCTGAGATTTTGAGAACAATTCAACCACTTCTACAGTGTTAAACAAAGTTATGATTGCAGGAGAAAAGCTGGTTATATTTTTACAAGTACGCTAATTAGTGTCTTACAAATACTATGGCAATTATAAAAATAAGATATTATAATTATGAGTGAATAATCAAGAGACTATTGCTAGAAATCTACAGCTTAACCATGGCAACTGTGCCTGTACGTGTGTATGTAATTTAGAGAGAGAGAGAGAGAGAGAAAGATCTCCACTGCAGAAATTTAAGATACAGATAAAATATATTATGAAAATTAGATTATATTCTAGCGCTCAAGGATGTCAGAAACTGTCAGGCAGAACTCCACCTGTGAACCAGAAATATCCCTCAGCCTCGGAACCTGGGATGAATGGGAAGATCAAGGGAAAACAGCAAGATTTCAAATGGAAAATAACTGTAGTTCCCCTTTACCCACAGGGAATGCATTCCAAGACCCAAAACAAATGTCTAAAACCACAAATAGCACAAAACCCTATATATACTGTTTTCCCATACATACATACCTACGATAAAATATAGTTTATAAGTTAGGCACAATAACAGATTAATAATTATAACTAAAAATAAAATAGACTTTAATAATATAAATAATAAATAATAAAAATGTGTGAATGTGGTCTCCCTTTCTCTCTAAAAATTTCTTATTGTTCTATACCTAGATATTTTTGGATGATGGTTGATCATGGGCAATTAAAATTGTACAAAGTGAAACCACAGACAAAGGGGATCACCTGTATAGTATGGTAACCAAAGCAACATGGTATTCACACAAAAATAGAGAAGACATAGACCAATGGAATGGAACAGAAATTTCAGATGGATAACCATCCAATATATAGCCAACTAATCTTTGGCAAAGTAGACAATAATACACACTAGGGAAAAGGAGCCTACTCAAGAAGCCATGTGCAGAAGAATAAAACAGGATCCATATGTCTTATCATTCACAATAATTAATTCGAGATGGATAAAATAGTTATATCAAAGCCATAAAACCTTAAGAATTCTGGAAGTGAATGTTGGAAAAATACTTTTAGATCTCAGCCTATGCAAAGAGTTTATGAAGAACACCCCAATGACAATCATAGCAAAAAAAAAAAAAGTGGGACTTTACTAAATTAAAAAGCTTCTGTGCAGCCAAGGAAAGAATCAATAGAGCAAATAGACAATGTACAAAACGGGAGAAAATATTATAAACTTATATATTTGATAAAGGGTTAGCAACCAGCATCTACAAAGAATTCAAGCAAATC
This sequence comes from Arctocebus calabarensis, assembly GCA_963573935.1. Taxonomy (NCBI): domain Eukaryota; kingdom Metazoa; phylum Chordata; class Mammalia; order Primates; family Lorisidae; genus Arctocebus; species Arctocebus calabarensis. The sequence continues at coordinate 3,313 of CAUYON010193003.1, forward strand.
ATCAAGAACAAAATCAAACCACCCCAATTAAAAGTAAGCAAATGACATGAACAGAAGATTTTCAAAAGAACATAGAGAAATGGCTAATAAACATATTAAAAATTCTCACTGTCCCTAATCATCAGGGAAAGGCAAGTTAAAACCACAATGACGTATCATCCTACCCCTGTTAGAATAGCATTCCCTGCTAGAATAGCAAAAGTCAGAAAATAGAATATCCCTGTTAGAATAGCAAAAAGTAAAAAAAAAAAAAAATTAGATCCTTTAATGGATGCAGCAAGAAAGGAAGGAACCCTTGCACACGTTGATGTGACTGCAAATTAGTACAACCTCCGTGGACAGCAGTATGGAGATACCTCAAAAACTAAAAGTAGACTTACCATTTGATCCAGCAAACCAAAGGAGAAGTTATTATATGAGAAAGACACTGAACTGAAATGTTTACTGTAGCACAATTCACAAATGCAAAGATGTGGAATCAACCCAAGGACCCATCAATACATGAGTAAATTGACATGTGGTTTCACATGTGATTTTACACACACCATGAAGATGACTTAATGCCTTATGCAACAATTGTGATGGAACTGGAGACCATTATGCTAAGTGGGGTATCTAAAGAATGGGGAAAAATTTCTACCACATGTATTCACTATTAAATTGGAACTAACCAATGAGCACAAATGTGCACAGAGGTGAGTAAAATGCAACAGAAATCAAGCAGGAGAGAAAAGCAAGGGGAAAGAATGGGCAAAAACCTACCTAATGGGTACAATGACTGCCATCTGGGTAATGGGGGTAATGGGCATACTTATAACCATGACTCTACCATTATAAAAGTCATCCAGGTAACCAAAAGTATTTTTACCACTGTAATACTTTAAAATAAAAAAATAATAATTTGGAGAAAGTGACCATTTATCCTTGAGGCAAACACAACAGTTAAGATAATTATAGGAATCGAACAGGTGCTAACATATAATTGCTCCAACATTCTAGGCATTTGCCATACGTTTTAGCTACTATTTGTGAGACCATATTACAGGCCTAATTGTTACAGATTTTACTTCACTTATTCTTTGCAAGGAGCTGTAGGTGGTGTATATTATTCTTTCTATTTTGCTAGTGAGCAAAAATGAAACTTTAAAAGTTTCCCATTGGCATAAAACTAGTGGAAGGCAAAAATAAAATTTCAACCTGAGAATAGATGTTTCTGTGAATAAAATGTTAAAATCATCCCTGGCTTAATACCAGCCTTCCAAAGAAAATGACCACAATATCTAGTTTTCTTAGAGCTCATTAAGAATTTAGATAATTGTGGAATTTTGCAGCCCTCTTTTTTTTTTTCTAGGAAGAACTACTATAGCTCTAATGGCTGAAGGGGCTATGAAGTGAGATACAAGCATTTTCCCTATGTGACTAAAAATAGGATTAAATATGTGGAAAATCAAAGCTACAATTTCTTCATACCAAGTAGCCCATACTGATCTTGGTTTTTGTTCTTACCAGCCATATACATCCCATGTGGGTGAGAGCCAACTGAACCTGTGCATTTTTGTTACTTCTTGGCTACCCAATGATATAAAGATTCCATACAACTGTTATCTCCTGCCTTGCATCTTTTTTTCTTTCTTTCTTTTTTTTCCTTTTTTTTTTTTTTTTTTTTTTTTTTGGAGTTTTGGACGGGAATGGGTTTGAACCCGCCACCTCCGGCATATGGGGCTGGTGCCCTACTCCTTTGAGCCTCAGGCGCCACCCTGCCTTGTATCTTTCTATACAGCTAAGTAAATGTACCTTTAGATTAAATTCTATTGCATCTGTGAGTATAATTACCAATTTGATCCCCTCACAACTATAGTGGTAGAGCAGGCTCCAAAGTCCATATGTCTTATCTGCAAAGGTCGCATATCTGATTGGAACAGACTGTTTAGCTAAACTAATCTGAAAGAAATGGCTCATAAGTAAATACAACCTATCTGTGGCATTAATATTAAAGATCGTGCAGTTAACTAAGCCATTTGCTCATTTCAAATGAAGTTATGGGATCACAAACATGTTATTTTACTCCCTATTTTATTTATTTTTCCTTTATTATCCTTTAATTATTATTCATAATGCCTCAGGAATAATAGAACTTTATCCTCTGTACCAATGAAAGTTATTTTTAGGATCAAGGTGGGCAAGGAAGGCAAATAAGGAAATAAGAAATAAAAGAACAAGGAGACAGGAACCACCTCCGTACTCAGATCTTTTTACCTGGATGACCCTTTGGTAAAATCAATATTTGAGCGAGGGCACCATTTTATCACAAATATGTTGATAAAGTAATGAACAGAAGGGATGGAGGGGTAGAGAGAGAACTGTGTGGAGACGAGAGGAGATAAGGCAAGTCCCTTAATCCTAAAGAGAATGATTTGGTGACCAGTCTTACATGGAAGCTAGTCTACTTCTGTTTTATCTGGTGGATGAACCATTTCTCATTAGCAACAGGACTGTTAGCAATAAGCAATGCTCCAGGAATCGAAGAATTGAACAGCAGGCTTTGTCACTTCTTAAGAAAGAAAGTGCTAGAGGTCTGAACAAGTCTTGAGACAGCAGAGTCTGGGGTTAATCCCCTAAAAAGCCATAGCTCATAGAAAGAATTATTCTGCTGTGGGGTTTTTGACCTTGGCTGCAGGATATTCTTATTAGGTGAGCTTTTAAAAATTGCTAGGTCCTACCTTAGACCAGTGAAAGAATCAGAATTTCAGCTCCAATCCTGATGTTTCCTAATACTTTCCCAGTTGATTTTATTAGACAGTTCCACTAGAAATAAACATGGATTTTGAAAAGAGATAAACCTGGGTTTAAGTGTAGCTCAGCTACCTATTAGCTATGTGATCCTGACTTTAACAAAACTCTGTAAATCTGTTTCCCCATTTATAAAATAAGGACAGACTGCTCTGGAAATATTGTGTACAAAAAATAGAAAAAAAAATATGTGACTTACCTAGAACATAGTTGACCTACTTAAATTTTAGTTCTCTTTCATTAAAAGAAAATTTATAAAGTTGATGTTATATCACTGATGATAAATTAGAAAACTCTTTGGAGGAGAAAACTGTATCTTGATTTGAGGTAAAAGTCTACTTAGCAATCCTGAAAAAATACTACAAGAATTATTTCAGAACAAATGATTATTTTCAAAAAGTAAAATCAATTATCTTATTAAATTTTAATAATATATAAAATTCCAAACCACTTAATAGCTATAATAGTTTTTTCATCTGACAAACAGATATCATATAACCCACTAACCTCACAAGTTAGTCATATAATAATAGATTTAAGAATATACAGAGGGTGCCAAAAAACGTATACACATTGTAAGAGTTGTAATCTATGTATCAATTTTCAAAGTTGAATTGAAGCCACCATTACTGATCAAGTGTAACTAGACATGAAACAAACATCTATTATACCTAAAATTTGTATATTTGGGGAATGATCTATTTTACTTCCAACAAGATCTCTTAAAATGCATATACAGTTTTTGGCACGCTAGCATCTAAGAAAATAATCACAGAACAACTGTAAAGCTTCTAGTCTCCTTCTTCAAGGATTAAACTCTATTGTTATGAGAATTAAATTATCCTGTTATAAGAAATATATACACTGACCTAGTATAATTTTTCTAGAAGTCAGTTTTAAGGTTTTTCAATATTCATTTGCAGGTCTGTGATATTTCTCATAATTGCTTGTCAAACACAATTGATTCCATTTTAAAGACAGCAAAATCAATAAAAATGTGCCAACTTTTAACAACAGGCACTTTACTTTAAATCACTATCATTTACTTAAGTAAAACCACATAGACAATTTTAAACTATTTGTACCTTGTAATCTCAATTGACTTCATTACCTAAATATTCAAAACACTTCTGCTTAAGGCAACATTATTCTGGGATAAAAAACACATATCATCTATAGAATCTTTCATGAATAAAACTTATTAATATCTTGATTATGCCTCCCTAGCTGAATTTTGCAATAAAAGATCAATTTTTATAATATCTATATGTATTGTTAATGGTCTTATGATTTTATTATGATGATATATCTAGGGATACCACTTACAAAATATCTATTGTATGTCATTCAGCATTTGAACCTCGTGGCTGAATTTCCCATAATCAAAATAATTTATTGATATCTGATAATTCATTCAAAAATCACTTAGTGTGTTTGTGTAGGCCAAGGATATAATGTTTCCTTCATTTTAAAAAAAGTTTCATAAAGAATTCTGGTAATGTGATTGAAAGGTTCCCAGATATCTAGGAAAGAACTGTATTCAAATGTTTCTGTACAAATCTCAATGCAAATCTTAAATCACAAGACTAAATTATAATTTATTATTTAAAATTTGCACTCCAGTACTAAACTGTATTGCTTAACTAGAGTATATTCATTTTATCCTAGCAAATCAACTCCAGGGAGAGATAAAATTTTATATATTGCAAACTGTTTTCTGTAAGTCAAAATGGTAATAAATCATAAAAGAATATGAAATATTAGTAGAAAATATCAAATTTTGGTATGCAGTATCAGTTCAGACCATGCACCCAAACAAAGATATCACATTTAATGTTTTACAGGTCTCTTTGGTATCTAAGTGAGTAATTTGGGACAGTTACATCCAATTATTTCAATCATCCAAAAACTGAAATAGATAAAGAGAACCAAAATAGCTTCAATTTATTAGTGATTGGTTCGAATTGTCCTGAAAATATTCAGTTTTTCTAAGGTATCTGAACTGAGAATAATGTAGCAGACAGAGTATCAGAAAGAGACAATGTATTTTCTCTCTCTCTCACTCTCTCTCTCATTTGGCATTTCAAGCTACTGGGAAGCAATATCTGTTAACATATTCCTGTCTTTCAATTTTTTTAGTTGTGACAGGCAATTTACAAGTTCTCCATCAGGAAACATGAAATTGCTACATTAATATCTTAATGTTCATATAGTTATCTGTATCACAATATTACTATATCTGTACCCTCCTTTTATATTAAGGAACTCGTATTCTATGGTTGGTAACTTTTTACCCACGTAGAATGTCTGTATTTATTTCACTATGCATTATTTTCATGTACATAATTATACCTCATTTTCCCTCCAAGATTTACTTTCTAGTGTAGCAATGATGGATCTGAGGATGCTTTCAGATACTCTGATACAGACTGCTTTAACTCAAAAGTATTAGAGTATATTAAAGTGGCAACAGATAGTCAAGGTTAATCATGCGGTGTGTCTGGTGATAGATCAGAGAAATGTAAAAGAAATAAAGTTCAGGATAAATTTAATAATAATGACTAGTACCCTTCCTCCAATGCTATACAGGCGAGAAGTGTGAATCACATTTGTCTGTATTTCTACATTGACCATTGGCATGTCTAAACTTATTGTGTATCAACGTTAGTCTTCTCTAAGCAATGCTGATACAAGTATATATTTAAATTATTTAACACGAAGTTTAATAAATTTCCTTGCTAAAAGATTGTGCTCAATATGCATTAAGAAAACAAAATGGCAGCGCTAAATCTCCTGATGTACACGCCCCTTCTGTTTGCTAATACAATACTGCCAGCTGTAATTTTTTCATTTCAACTGTAGTCCACTGAAGTTCAAAATTAAAGAAATATTTTCATTATTATTGCATTTAATGCTATTAAATGATATACTTTGGTTTTAATGATGAAATTTTAATGTTTTTCTAAAAAGGAAACCTGTAAAATTGGTCTCCTGCTGATCTAACAGGAACATTATTTTGCTATTACCATATCTCCATAAGCAGATGATTCTATTTTGCATTGCAGAGTAAGTAGAATATGAACTGTCCTCTGAAAAAACTTGAAACTTAGATTTAGATAATGACAATTTGTACTATCTCGAAAGACCCTGGAGGTAATGATATATCAATAACAGAAAAAAATTACAAAGTACCATATATTTGGGAAGGTTACGTTGTCATTAACAAGGCAATGACCAGTTTTAGGCACATATGTGCTAGTGGACTATTTTTAAATACAGGAAAAAAAGCATTTTGTCTTGCAAAGAGTTTGGCTTTAAAGATTCTTAGATGTTTATAGTACTAATTTCATGTTAAAATTCTATACACTAAAGGAGCACTGATACATTTTAACCTCATATTTTCTGAAAACATAGGTATTCTACAATGGGTGCTAGAAAAAAAATCAATCTAAATGATATGAGTATCCATATTTCCCCAAGTTCTAGTTATTGAAGTTAACAGCAATCCTGAGTCAGTGTATTTTTCCCTTTTAATTTTAACTGGTATAAACTCTTACTAATATTTCTTGTCATTATTGTATCAAAATGTGATTATTGGACCAGAGATGGAGGAAAGTAGAAACAGCTCTTGTTCAAACAATGGATATCAAACCTTAAATGAGAGGCTCTACAGACTCTCTATATCAAAGGTTATCTGCTTTTCTCTGAATATTTTGTTCAAGGATCGGAAATCTGCATGTATGGAAAGTGAAGTCTGAGACCGTTCACTTCAGTAGTAAAACCTCCAATAGACAAAGCTAATTCTTGGAAAAGAAGACTCTAAAAACAACTGAAGAGTGATGCAGGGATTAGCCAAGCAGAAAACAGAATCTGTGTCACCATTCTCATGAAGTCAGAATGAAGTGGATTAAAACTAAACTCTAATTGGTTTGTAAATGTCATTTTGAAGATGTAATAATTTCCCCAAGTCCTAGTGTTCTTTTTCTTTGTTAGTCAAATTTGACTGTCATTATTCATTTTTGTTATAAAGTTACCCTGGGAAATAAGTAAAGGCATTTCCACATTGTATTGCGTATCTCAAATGGAAATGGCTTTCTACAATAATATGCAAAAGTCATCTAGAACAGGCACAATGTCTTATTCCTCATTTTTTATTCCTTTAAAGAGCATATCTTCGCTACATTATTCACAAGGAAAAGCTGACAAAGCATTCTCTTAATATAGAGAGTTTTTGTGGATTGACAAATAAATCAATTTGTTTGAAACTCAGGGAAACAAATAATACATGTGAAACCCACAATGCATGTGCCATGTATACCTTACAGAGAAATCATGACAGGGAATGAATTGTCTGATTCACAATAAGGTATATATTTAAGGAAATAAACTTTCTATAAGCATAACAATATATAAATTATTAAATAATTTTACCCTAGAGGTACTTATTTTTACATATATTAACATTAAGCACACTCGAAGTAGCTCCTGAAATTGCTTATGCTAATACTTATTGCATCTCTTTTTAAAAGACAGTTCTACTTAAAACCAAACCTCAGGCTTCAAAATGCCATGTAAAGTCAAGCAAAGGACACCAAAGTCTATATATGCAAGTTATGAAAACCTCTGGTGTTTCTATGACTTTTTAACTTACAAAGTAACCCACTCAACAAAGCATATATTTACATTTTTAAAAGTATTATTTGGCACATATTTCATCAGACAAACATGACTTCAATTCCTTAATAATAAAAATCTTGCCAAATGTATAAAACAAAATGTTTCAATAACATCCTAAGGGGAATAATAGATTTAAAAGTAAAATATCTTTGCAGAATAGCTGACACTGTCATACAAAGTTTAAGAACCAATATTTGGTTAAATAAAATTATGAATTTCTCAAAGGCAAATTGCTATATAGGCATGAAAGTACTTAACGAATCTCTCATGTTAAATCTATTGGAGAGTGTTCTGAGCTTTTAAGAAATAGTATTCTTTTTATTTTGTGAGTAACAGATTAAAAATCTTTATGATTCAGTTAATATTTATTTTTTACTGCCAATTATCAGTATAATCGTTTGAAAAATATTGAGCAAAAATTTATAACTGCATATTTGGGCATTTCCTTGCCACACTGGCAAGAACTGACAGATATTTGAAAATATAACACAAGATTAATGCTGAATCCTCATCTTTTGACAGCCATAAGTAAATTTTACTAAACTTTTGTAGGAGGTAGAATACTCTCTGAATCATAAGACAGTCCATAAAAAGAAAGTTTTTAAATCTAAGGTTTTATTGGCAAAAAGAGACCAAAATCAGTGATTGAATCTCTAGTGATCAGCTAGTATTTCATATTATATTTGGTTTATTTTAAATTTTTGAAGTTTGGGATAGTATAATGGTGCCCGTAAAGGCTATACAATGGACATTCCAACAGACACTTCCCATTTAGGAGAGCATATGGAGTTAGGTACATAGGCTCTTTTATGTTGCAAAATAGATTATTCACATAACTGGCATTCTCTGTTCTCTGATTATAGGCTTATCCATCTTTCTGATTATGATGTGGATAACTCTATTTCACTGATTCAAAGGAAGACTCAGAAGCCATTTTATCACTTAAATAAGAAAAAAATCTATTTTAAACCTATTCTTGCTATTTTACCAAGGATGGAACGCACACAGAAATAAGTACATAGCCCAGATAATAGGAACTGACCGCCATATGTGGGTTTAATAAAAAACAAAAACATATTAACCGGCTTATCCTTCAAGTTCATATACTATACACTATATGAACTATATATTATAGCTATATACTATCGCTCTTGTCCTCAGGAATTGGAATCCATATTGTCATTGTACCTGTCCTCTCTACTTCATTGGAGTAAGAGAAGAGTCGTAAATCTGGAGGAGGAGTAAATAATGAGGTGACTCTCCCCTATTATGCAGAATAAGGACATATAATTGATATGATTTCTCCCTTAGAACTTAAAACTAGGACAGCAGGATGGTGATAATTTATAGAAGCAACAAAAGCAGGTTATAGAAGTCAGTGCTCAGCCATGCATTATCCAAAGGGAAAAAGCATTTCTAATAAACTTAATCCGATTTCAACCTCAAACCTCACATTTGTGTTGTTATAATTTGCCTTTCCAAGTATGTTTGCTTACCAAGAGCAATATATTGGTCAATTAAATGGCGTATTCTTGTTCTCAGGATGAACATCTCATTTAAAATCACTGAATTTTCATTTTGATTTATATCACATTTTAAGCTTGTTTAAAATTAACTTCACCTCTCTTCAATATAGATTTGGTAGATGATCTGCATTACTAAGGACAAAATCCTGGTTAATAGTAAATTCACCAGACAAAGGCCACTTTCACAGTGATTTCTGAGATTTTCCTGATGGGACCTACCACCACTAATCAAAGGTCTCCGATTTTGGAATTGCTTCTAAGAGTCTTAAGATCATTCCAGAGAAAAAACATAATTAAATTCAAATGGGGGAGAAGGGGAAGAGAGAATGGGGAGGCGGTAGAGGGAGGGAGATGGGTAAGCTCTCATCTAATAGGCACAATGTAAAGGTATACAGCACACCCCTTGGGAGAAAGGCTTGAACTTTACCTAATAAACACAAACAATATAACCTAATCATTTGTACCCTCATATCAATCCAAAATTTCAAAAATGTAAAGCAAAATCAAATAAACAAGGAAAGAAAAAATCATGGAATTATCACCTTCCATTAATTACATCACAGTTTTTACAAAAATATCTGCTTCTCTTGTAATGCAGATATCAATTACACGGACTCTGCTTCTCCAATGTTTGTGTTCAGAGTGTGCTAAAAGCTTCAAGAAAGTGAGATCAGATTCTGCAATTTCAAAGTCGGTACACCAAAAACCATGCCTCGTAGGCTAGAAGAGTAGAAGTCAGAATGTGATCATTCCTCTAATCCAGGTATCTGGGAGCTATGATCATGCAGCACCAGAGATGAGGATCCAAGTTATTTAAGTATAATATAATAAAAATATAAATACAGTGCTTCTTGTCAACTAAAGAAGCAAAAGTGAATAATCATCGAGTAGAGGACCCCTCTAGAGTGAGAAATTATAATAGAAACAGTTCTAAGAATAGCATTCCTGATTTAAACAGTAAACCATGTAGCCTTTTAGAGTATATGAATGAAATAAATGGGCTAGCCAATTAATTATAGCTGATTAGTCCATCAAATCTCTTGGTAGCATAAGCAAAACATTCCCTTCTTATAATTGTTGTATGCTTCATCTGTGAGACATATTTATACATTCTAAAAGCTTGCTACTAAAATCAAATAAGATGATTAGTAATAGTACAAGAAGACATTTTAAATGCATCTAGAATATAAGGAAACATCTATAGTTTGCAATTTGTGCTTAGTATGTGCAAATGTCAAGTCTGAGATGAGAAATATTGAATTATACTATGAATGGTAACAATCTAGAAATGTACCAACCTTCAGGATCAAGTAGTTTTTCTATGCCTAATTGATATTTTGCGATGTTGAATGCATGTTCCAGTCGTTGTGTGGGTGACTGCTGGCAAACCACACTATTCCAGTCAAACAAGTCTGGCCTGAAATATACACATACACACACACAAGGACAAATATCAATCAATCTCAAATGTTTCATTGGATTCACTTCACTTCTGAATTTTGCTTGACAACCCATGCTCCTAGTTCTTAAAAATTACATGTTACTCTTCATGACTCATCAATAGCATTTAACAATTCTCATCGAAATGAGTAATAATTTTTATTTGCAAGCTCTTATATTATACATTTTCAATACATGCAATTTCATTTGTCAATTATATTTCAATACATATGGGCAGAGAGAATCCTGAAATAAACAAGGAATTTATTCTACCTTATTCAAGCATCAAAAACTGGATTGAAATCCTCCAATGTCATGGATTTGAATGCAAGTCACTTACTTGTAACTGCCCATTGTATAAGATGACCCCAGACCTCTCCCCCTGAACTCTAAACTCTAGATTTAACTGACTACTCAATATCTCCACTTAATAATCACAAGCCTCGTGTGTACCAGACTGAGCAGCTGATATATATACCTTCATCAGACTCCCGCAAACTCCCCTACTTCTCTTATAGTTCTTGCATGGAATATTGCAATAACTTTCCAGTTGCTCCCCCTTCTCTTACTCTTAACCTTGCTAAACAGCTCTCAACAGAGCTGCTGGAGTCGCATTTCATCCTATTCATCTTCTCAAATCTCTGCCATAGCAGAGTAAACATCACATATTTAACTGTGATCTACAAGGCATAACATGGTCTGGATCTCTATTGACTCTTTTGTCATAGTCCACAAACAGGGTAGATAATTTCCTACATTTGCATTTGTGGGAATTCTCCTCTCCCAGACATGGATGTGGCTAACTCCTTCACTTTCTCTGGGTCTTAACTCAAAAATCCCATTATCCTGCCCAATCCTTATCTAAAATCGCATATCTTAAATAAAATTTATGCATATTTATTTTTTCACCTTACCTGCTTTACATTATTGTCATCAATACTTACTAATATTTAACATACTATTATAATCTATGTAAACTCTGTCTCCTCCTCCACTAGAATGGAACGTAGAATACTTTTTTGACAGATTTGCTCACTGCTAGAAACTCAACATGACAAATAGTAGGGCTTCAATAAATATTTATCACAACTACATGAGGGAATAGATGAGCACATGCTACATAAATATAATTTCACTTGATAGCAGAGAAGACTCAAATGAGTGAAAGAGGTACATCTTATAAGGATTTTAAATCTAACAAGGAAGAAAAATGCTTAAGCCATAATAAGTTAACTAAAAGTACATTTAAAAAGTGCAATGCAGGGTGGTGCCTGTGGTTCAAAGGAGTAGGGCACCAGCCCCATCTGACGGAGGTGCTGGGTTCAAACTCAACCCTGGCCAAAAACCACAAAAAACAATAGCAATAATAAATGCAATGCAAAGTATCTCAAGAATGGAAGAGAAAGCATCCAATGTACTGAGCCCTACTATGAAACTAATTTATAGCTTTCATATGAAGGCTATAACCCAATTATAGC
>CAUYON010193013.1:0-88295 GCA_963573935.1 Arctocebus calabarensis
GGGGAAAGACTGGGAGAGAAACGGAGAGAGCTTCTCTCTCCCCACTAGAATTTTCTCCCTCTACCAGGTGCCTTAATGTTTTCTGTATTCTTTTCTGTGAATAAATTCTGTCTTACAAAAATAAATAAATAAATAAATAAATAAAAAGAAAAAAAAAAAAAAAAAAGAAGAAGCATAACTGGGTTGGCACCTGTGGCTCAAGCAACTGAGGCACCAGACACATACACCTGAGCTGGCAGATTCAAATCCAGCCCTGGCCTACCAAACAACAATGACAGCTGCAACCAAAAAATAGCCAGGCCTTGTGGCGGGGCCTGTAGTCCCAGCTAGCTGGGAGGCAGAGGCAGGAGACTGGCTTGAGCCCAGGAGTTGGAGGTTGCTGTGAGCTTTGATGCCATGGCACAATACCCAGGGCGACAGCTTGAGGCTCTGTCTCAAAAAAAAAAAAAAGAAGCATAAGTGAAATTTTAGACTTTTTTAAGTGAAACAAATAGGTTCCTTATTTATTCCAGTGTTTAGAGTCAGGAGATCCTTTGCGGCCTGTGTGAATACACGCATTGGCCTCTCTAAGCCTTGCTGTCTTCATCTTTATAATGACAACAATATGTAGATAATCATGTCACTTACAAATAATGATAGTTTTCCTTCTTTCTTTCTAATCTGGTTCCCTTTTTCTTTCTTGACTACTGTACTGGTTAAGACTTCCCATACAATATTGAATTAGAACTGTGAGGGTGGACCTCCTTTTCTTACTCCCACTCTTATGGGAGGGGAAAGGGTTTATTATTTCACACTAAATATATAACTTGCAGATTTTTCATAGATGTCCTGGTATCAGGTTGAAGAAATTTCCTTCTAGTCCTGGTTTCTAAGTGTTGAGATTTTATTGAGATGATCGCATTTCCCCCCAGTATTCTGTAATTTACTTACAGAATTAATAATTTCAATAATAATTTTCAAATGTTTGAAGAAGCTTGTATTCATGAGATTAATCCCACTTACAGTTGGACTTCATTTGCTAATATTTTGTTAACGACTTTGTGTCTAATGTTACTGTACAATGCATTAAGAAAAAGTGTCTTTATTCTCTTCCTATATCTGACAATCAAATGAGATTGTGAATTTTAACACGTTTTGTAGAGTGTAAAGTTTTGCTCACATGCAGCCTCAAAAGCTACTGTGTCTGCTAGTGATGATGAAAACACATAGCACAAAAGTGGCCCTTGCCAGGGCAGCAGTCACACGCTGGCCAGGAGCCAGCCCCCACGACTCAGCCCCTCTCTCTCACAAGTTTGGTCACAACCAAACTCAGAGCCCTCAGCCTGAGTCTGGCAAAGATGCCTCCCAGATTTTCCAGCAAGGCTCCAATTTTAAATAGTTCCTCCTACTGTCAAACCCCATCACACAAGGTGTCATGATTTTGAGTTTAAGGGCATTTTTCTCTGAATGCTTTGACTTATTTTTGCCCAGGAAAGAACTCATCTGCCACATTCCTCACTACTCAGATAGACTCAAAACAATATTTTCCCCCATCTGTCCAAATGTGGGAAATGGTAGGGCTTATGATATGCATATTGTTTTAAAACACCTATAAAGATTTCAGTCTCTGCTTAGGAAGTTCACATTTAAGTAAGGTTCTTCAATTTTGACAAAGATTATTGAAAGAATCCTAATTTATACATCCCTTGCATAATCCTACATATTCTTTCTTTCTATTTCTTTGGCAAGTATCTCCTGAGCAACCCCATGTGCTAGGTGCTAGGCTCTGGTCTAGCTGCAGAGATTCACAGGGAGCGAGCTGGGAAAGACCATGTTCTCGGGAGTCCAAGCTTGATGCTACAGCCCTGAGCTGGCTGCTGAGTAAGTGTGGCCCGGACACGCGTACAGGACCACAGCACTCATTGCCAGCTTCCAGGAGTTTGGGCTACCTAGAGCTAGCATCTGACACCCTCCTTAGGCCTTGTTCTCAGCCAAAGGGGGCTGCCTCACCAGATGTGACATCCCTTTCTGGGGGAAGCCACGTCCTGTGCCTGGTAGATGGAGGGGCTGAAGGCCCACAAGCCCTACACCCTGTCTCTGTCTCTAGGGCAATTCTGAGAGACCATTCTAGCCCTAGATTCTGACTTCATTACAGCTCAACTTCTTCTTCTGACCCCTTCTGCTTCCCTCCCTCCTCACAAATATTATTTCCAGAACATTCCCTGATAAACTTCCTGTATACAAATCCCCATCCCAGTGTCTGTTTACTGGGGGGTGAGAGAACTGGCTTAAAACAAGCCCTAAATCAGTGGTTCTCAACCTTCCTAATGTCGTGGCCCTTTAATACAGTTCCTGTGGATCGCGACCCACATGTTGAGAACTGCTGCCCTAAATCCAGATATCTTCTTTTTATTTATTTATTTATTTATTTAATTTTATTTATTTATTTATTTTTTGAGATAGTCTCATTATGTCACCCTCGGTAGAGTGTCGTGGCAGCACAGCTCACAGCAAGCTCCAACCTTGGGCTTAGGCCTCTTGCTTCAGCCTCCAAGTAGCTGGGACTACAGGTGCCCATCACAATGCCCGGCTATTTTTCATTGAAGTTGCCACTGCTGTTTTAGCTCGCCAGTGCTGGGTTCGAACCCACCATCCTCGGTATATAGGGCCAGCACCCTACCCACTGAGCCATAGGTGCCACCTGATATCTTCTTTGTAAATGCTACCTCTGAGAGGATGTAAGAGATTATTTGATGACTTTATTCAATGTCTATGCAAAAATAGTAGAGATGAAAAATATACTAAGTTCAGTGAAAAAAGGGGAAACTTTTTTTTCCAAAATTAAAGCCATCACTGACAATGTTAGGGAAATCATCACTCCTAACTAATGTACTCCTCAAAAGTTTAGTAAACAAACAAAGTCACCCACCATCATGGAATAAGAGTTTGAGGAGAATGTGTCTAACTTTAAGAGTTCAGGTAGGAAATGTCACAGACGTTAACTCTGGAAATAAACATAGCCCTATTAAGTAGGTGGAACACTTGGCTGTGATGTGGGTCACCAACTGCCACAATCTGTGAGGTGGCATTTCTGTCTCACACAGGTCTTTTATAACAGAGCCACCTAGAATTGTCATATGCAGAGCGTGACTTACATGCTGCATGGCTCGTGACATTCTTTCAAGTTTGTTTTCTTATGGATGGCAGAGTAAAATCTGTCAGTGGTACAGTGAGACATTATTGCAAGCCACAAGGGGGACTTGGGCTGGGAAGAGATGCGGATACCCAACTCGTATAGGAAGTGCATGGTGTGCGCTCAGTGACAACTGCCTCCCTCTAGTAACCATAGCACAGGGTAAACCTGGCAGGCCCCCCATGGTGCAGTTATTCATTCAATAAATATGGGTTCAATAGTCAGGCTAAAGCGAGGCCATGTAACAAAGAGACCACCAAAGACAGATGCTTAGCGACATACAAGGTTTATTCTGGATTCCGTAACATTTCAGGGCAAAAGGTCCAAGTCAGGGGAAGCTCTGCTTGTGTGGTCATTTAGGCCCATGTCTTCCTCCCAGCAGCTCTGCCACTCTCCAGAGCGCTGTCCTTACCCAGTCAAGTTGACCATGGGCACCGCCGTGCTCCTGCCCTCAGGAAGGAGAAGTCAGACCAGGAGCTAAGGACTGTCTGCCAAGCAAAGGAGGCAGCAGATAGACGCATCCCTTCCTCTCCTGCCTGCAGGTGACAATTTAGTCACCCAACAACACAGCTGCCACAAGGGGAGCTGGGACACATGGTCTAGCTGGGCACCCAGAAAGGCCAACCAGAGCCAGACACCCTAGTAGGCCCAGACGACCTGTAGTACTCACAGGCTGGTGGGTAAGAAAATGGACAGAGAAGTAACCCAATATAAAGGTCCAGGAACAGGACAAAAATTCTGCATAAAAGGACTAATGTGGCATGAGAGGAGGATTTCTGGGGAACCAATATAGACAGAATGGTCAGGTGATATTTAAGCTGAGACCTAATGGGGAAAAACGCATGGCCACGTGCAAATTAATAAGGAAAAAAAAAAAAAGTACCAGACAGAGGGAGGCAATGCACAAAGTCCTGGAGGGAGAAAGTTGGATATGTCTGAGACCTTTCCAGAAAGGGGATAGGGAGGGCTGGAGCAGAATGAGCAAAAAGGGAAGAGCGGGAAGCATGTTGTGGGAGGAATAGTGCTGAGTTTTATGTGCAGACCACTTTTGATCTCCAGTGGGGGGGGAGGGGCTCCTCACGCATTCAAAGCCAAGGTTGTTTACCTGACTTGAAAATGCAAGTAGCTGGGGAGCAAGAGTTGGTTTCTCTCAAAGACATATAGAAAGATATGAAATATAGAAATGCCTTCTCTGGTTTTATTCAAATATAAAAAATAATACAGATTTATTTGTAATAGAGTGGTAGGCAAATATATCTTGTTTGTCTACACCTTTTACAAATGCAGTTTTGAGTTTACAGCTACACGTCAATGTCAATAACACCTGAAAGTTGCATAGTTTTTACTAGTTTACAAAGTCTTTGCCCATATTACCTTATGCAAAGACATAATTGCATTGAATTTTCTATAAATGGCTCTTAGTAGGAAAATGAATTCAATTGATTAAAAATTGAAATATATAAATGTCTATATTACCTATTCATGCATCACAAACATTTAGTTTTTTGGGTTCTTTAAAAATATAATAGTAGGTAGGTAGGTAGGTCCTAATGATTCAAGAGGCCTTGATTTTCTTGGTTTTTAAAATGGTGACAACTTTGAATGAAATGCTGCACATGTATAAGTAACTCTGAAATTTTGGAGATAACAGGTTATTTTAAACCTTTCTGTGAGGATATATAAGCAAACCATCTCTGCATTAACTCAAATTCTAAATTGGTTGCAGGGTGAACTAATCATTTCAAGCATTAAGGCTTGGCCTTGAGATGAAATTAAAGGAGAAACATTTAGAGAGAATCGTGGAGAATTACCTTCAAAGTAAGATTGCTAAATCCATAAATATTTTCCTAAGGGAAAAAGTGAAAGTATCATCACTTTCTAAGTAGGAAAAAAAATTAGCTCTTGGACCACAGGAAACAGCCTTGTCTCAGAACACTGAATTATGTTTTTTCTATCTCTCATTTTCATTGTAACTTATGTTCCCTAAAATAGTCAACAAAGAAATGTAAAAGAGAAATCTACAGTAGAGGTCTTAGATGTGTCATCCACAGAACAGCTGAAGTCACTGTTCTGGGTATCTACGTCCCAAATACACAGACCCCCGCATGGTAGGTATTTCTAGAGAATTAAGGATGTACAAAACAATGAGTGTGAGAGGAGCAATGCGAAAGGAAGAAAATGAAAGAAAAACAGGAAAAAAAAAAAAGGCAGCAGAGGGTACCATCTACAAACGGCAGCAGACTCCCCTCTTCTTGGAAAGCATTGGCTCACGGTCTTCTGCGGGAGAGCACCCCTCCCTCCCTGCCTGCCTCATCCACCCACATTTACTCAGCAGGACACGGACCTGGGCCTGAGACCACAGACGTGAGTCAGAGAGACACGGCTTTTACTCTCCAGGAAATCACAGTCTTGCCAAGGAATGGACACAAAATATGAGCAATCTAGAAAGTGCCCTGCTGGGAGCGCCTAGCAGAGAACGGGATTCCTCCTGCTGAAGCTGTGGGGGCAGCTCTATAGCCCACCCCTGAGTGATGCGTATGTTTTCTCCAAGCAGCAAAAAGGGGAGACCAAGGGGTTCTGGGGACAGTAATGAGAGAGAGTAATGAAAAGCAAAGGGTAACCTAAGGATAACCCAGGCTGAGCACTTAGGCTGGATCCCGCGACCAGAAAGAACACACAGAAGCTATTAAATCACCACCAGGAGAGCCCTGCCTGGTTCTACATCAGTGACTTCATCCTGGGACAAAAATGCCTGAGCTGTGGGTCAGTGAACAGGCACAAAGAGGATGGAGCTCCCCCAGGAACACCCAAAGCCTGGGGTGACCCCGTAACAGGGAGCTGGATTGATCTGGGGTCTGGGCTGGGATGACTCAAAGTCCAGGCCTCCTGAGTGGAGTTCCTCACAGGGGCCCGTGCAGAGCTGATGGCCAGCACATCTTGAGGGAGTCAGGAGTCAAAAATCTGAATGAGTCTTCTGGTTGGGAGGGGTGATCTGGAAAACGATTCCTTGCTGCTCCATGTTCAGCAGTTTTACTCATGCTCCATGTTCAGTTGTTTTATTTCTTACAGCATCATCCAGCTGTGACTTACTATAAAAAAAGATCTCCAAGGTGTAATCTGTTCATTCCTTTTCACCTTCACCTCCCACTCACACGAACCAACCTCTGCAGCAAACAGTTGCTTGGACTTGCCCTTAAACACTATAGTCTTTTTCTTGTCTTTCCTTTTCACAGACTATTCCCTCCACCTGGAATGTTCCCCGTGTACCAGGCAACCGTCTATTTCCCTTTCTCAATTCCACCCTAGCGTCACCTGTTCTCGTAAGCCTTTGCTGAGTCCTCAGGTACAGTTAATGCCTGCCTCCTCTCTGCTCCCTAGATCTGGTATAGGCGGTATTCCATTCTCTTCTACACTTAGCACCCTGCTGCAATTAATTGTCTACACACCTGCCTCTCTCACTAGCCTGTGAGTCTTGAAGGATTGGTTACTCTCAAACATAGCAAGCACATAGGATGTTCCACAATGACTTTCAAGACAAGCTTCACATTTTTATAGCATTTTATAGAGTTCATGTTAGGAACACCCTCTTAACATTTTTCATCTTCTGCACAGAACAATCCTGTATGTATCATCCCCAGTTAGAGCTGAGGAAACAGAGATTCAGAGGCACGTGGTGAGTTGCACAAACTGAGCAAGAAAGTGGCAGAGCTCAGACCTGTTTCTGGGCCGTCCAATCTGCTCTTGAATTGCATGTTAGCAGGTACCACTGAGCACCTACCCTCAAGTTCAAAGGTTTGCTTTAGATATAGTCCCCATCCAAGGTGCAGGGCCATACCTGCTCTTCCTTATACCCCACTTCCGTCTGTTCCTGTCTGAGCACCACTTTGGTGGATAAGCCTAGGATAGGGCTCTTGGAGCCAGGGGAAGCGGGCATTGTGGTAAGTTACTCAGGGTGGCCTCAGGCAGCCTGATTCAAGTTCAGTATGAAACCAGCACATTGTACCCCTTGATCGCACTAATGTAGGCAGCTATGATTTAATAAAAAAATAAAACTGTGGTCAAGTCAGCAAGCTAAGGCTGCCACCAAGACTGCAGTGGAGGCAGGGGGGAGAGCTTGAATTACTTCTTCTGTAACCCAGTCCCTGGCATCAGTTTGTACAGCAAAGCTAACATCAGAATTCATGTCCTATTGAAATCACTATAAAACTAGAACTATCTGAGCCCAAAGTAGTGAGATCTTTGGGTGTTTCAGTGGTCTTAACTTTGATTTAATTAATTATTTTGGGGGAAATGAAAAGATATTTACAGAATTTGAAATTTCATAGGCACAAGAGGATATACAGGAAAAATTGTTCTTCCCACACTTGTCCCTGCCGACCAGTTTCCTTTCCCCAAAGGTATGTCATGAATATTCAAGAAAATACATCTATGTATATACACACAAATTCTTTTCACTCATATGAAGGGCAGACTATTTATACAATGCTCTACATTTTCATTTGGTCTTTCCACTGAACAATATATCTAGGGATTCCCTACACATCACCACACAATACATACCTCCATCTTTTGCACAGTTGTGCAGTATCCCATCATGAGACTGCACCAAAATTTATTTAACTAGTTCTCTGTTGAGGAGTATTTATTTTTTTCCCCATCTATTGCTATTATAAATAACATCGTAATGAAAACCTTATAAATGCATCATTTTGTTCACATAGGAGTATGTCCATGAGACAGATTTGTAGACTTGGAACCACTGCATCAAAAGTGTATGTGCATTTGTAATTTCAGGGGAAGTGTTCTGCCAAATGACTTCAATGGACTTTGTCCTAATTTAAAATCCTACCAAAGCTGTCCCAGAGGGCCTCTTTCCTTATGAAATCTCTTTTATACATAAGCTATCAGGAATAGTCTGAGGATTCAAAGGAGCCACGGAAATCGAACAATATCTTTGAATTTAAAAAATAAAAGTGAGGAGAAATGCAAATCAAACCCAGAAGGAAGAAAAAAAAAAAAACCAACAAAGTAGCACTTCACACCCACAAGGACAACTATAATCCAAAAACACAGAAAGTAAGTGTTGGTGAGGACGTGGTGAAATCGGATCCCACTGCTGGTGGGAATGTAAAATGACGCCTTGAAAGCAAGTAGTTTCTCAAAAAGTTAAACAGAAAGTGAAGGGAAAACCCATGGATTAGCAGAAAATATTTGCACACTTTATACCTGATGAGAGACTAATATCCAAAATATACAAGAAACAACTCAACAGCAAGAAAACAAAATACCCCAATCAAAAATGGGAACAATTCCCCAACAATTCCACTCCTACGTAAGTACCCAAAAGAACTGAAAGCCGGTGCTTAAACACTTGCACCTGAATGCTCATAGCAGCATTATTCACAAAAGACAAAAGGTGGAAATAACCCAAATACCCATCAAGGGATGAAGCAATAAACACAATGTTAAATGTACCTACAATGGAAAACTACTCAGCCATAAAAAAGATTGAAATTCTGAAACATGCTGCAACAAGTATTAACCTCAGAAACATAAGTGAAAGAAGTCAGACACAAAGGTCACATATCATCTGGCTGCATTTATGTGAAATATTTAGAATAGGTACATGGTGGAGAAAGAATGCAGACTGATGGATTCCAGGGCCTGAGAGGTGGGAAAATGGGAGAGACTGTTTAAGGCAGTGGTTCTCAACCTTCCCTTTAATACAGTTCCTGTGGGTCATGACCCACAGGTTGAGAACCACTGGCTTAAGGGGAACAGGGTTTTTCGAAGGGATGTGAAATGTTTTGGAACTAGATACAAGTGGTGATTACAAAACCTTGTGCATCATATACTTTAAAATGTTTAATTCCTGTTATATAAATTTTGCCTTAACAAAGAAAAACGAAAGAAAAAAAGGAAGGTGGAGGTGTCCTCATGTCGCTGCTCCCTATATCCTTGGTCACCGACTTTCTGAATCCGCCCCTCACCCTGTGAAGTGCTGCTTTGTGATCGCCCCCCAGGCCAGTCTGTCTGCAGAAGGTGCACAACGGAGGTCACAGATGTTAGCTCATATTTAACCGCACGTGCCAGGTGATGAGATTGCAGCTTTATTTGCATTCTTCCATAAATTCTTTGCCACAACCCTGTAAAGTATGTGTCCTTATCTTCATATTACAGATGAGGAAACTGGGATTTAGAGAGTGTAAGTAGCCTGCCAGTGTCACTCAGTTGGAAAGGGTGACTCCAAAACGAAGCTCTCTCCACTAAGCCTCCTAAATGTTGTACCCATCTCAGCAAGAGTCAGGGGACAACAGGCTCTTTCCACCCCTGAAGGCCATTCCTAATGAGTAACTGACCTGAGCATTTGGCCAGGTTGCTCCTCCGGGAATTACCAGCTTCTGCTCCTTCTAGGACCGTCTACATCCAGCTCACTAAAGCCATTTTCCTAATGCCCCACTCATCTCTCTCTTGCCCTCCTATTTAACATAGTGAATGAGTTCATGGCTCCCCATAAATACTCCATGAATTAATCGATCTTAGTAAGTTGGAACAAGTGAAATAAAAAGAATTCATAGTGTTCTGACTTTTGGCCTCATCTGAATTATATTGTTTGAGCAAGATAACTTCACTTTATTTCTGCTGTGATAGAAAGAATGAGGGCTTTGAGGCTAAGCAGGCCTCGGTGCAAATCCTGGCTCTGATACTCCCCTGCTTTGTGTTCTCGGAGTCTCAGTTAACTCATGCATAAAATGGGGTTGCAAGATTGTAAGGAAGATTTAACAACACCACGTGCAGTGTGAGAAAATGCCTAGCCTGTGTCATTCAAAAAATATTCATTAAGGACCTACTATGTACCAGGAAGATTTCCTGATTATCTACAAAAAGTAGGAAGGTTTTTAAAAAATGTAATTAAGACAAATGCAATCCCTGAATTCAAGAGACTTTCATTCTGAAATAACAGAAGAAACAGATATTAAACAATTAATTGTGGATGGGAGGATTCACTAGTTGAAAGTCGGTGGGTGTCTGAAAAGGCTTTCTGAGGAAGTGACCTTGGAGCTGAGACTGGTAGGTAGTATTAGCTGGGAGGAGAGGAGACACACTAGCCAAGGGCATGGTGGGTACAAAGGCCCTGAGGGTGAGATGAGGAGCTAAGGAGGTGGGGGGCTCAGTAGGTAGGCCTAAGACCGAGCCAGGCATATGAGAGCCAGGGAGACAGCTGTCACCCATTACCAAAAACACCAAGTAACCCACCCAGTTCTTCCCGGGCCTCCAGCCGCCCTGTTGTCTCTCACTGATCTCCCGCCAACTAATCTTCCTGCTTGCTTCTGTGTATCCCTCCAGCTCATTCTCCAGGACAGAGCACAGGAATTTTTTTAAGGAAGCAACCAAGATCAGATCACCCTTCTCCTAATGCTTGGAGGGCTGACTACTTTTCAGAGACTCTCAGACCAGTATCACTCCTGCGGCTCTGCACATCAAAGGCCTTCCCTCCCAGCCCCAGGAAGGCTGCAGGGTCTCTGCCTCTTCTAAGAAAACCTACCCCACCCACAGGAGCAAGGGGTGAGAGGGGGTGAGAGGGGGTGGGGGATGCAGGGAGAGAGTCTGCAACCCCTATAGGGGCTGCTTACCTACAGGCAAGAACCTCTAAGCACCTGTTCAATCACTAAATTTGGGTGAGGACAGTGGCATATCACACATGGGAATGTGCACCGGCTTGGGCAGCTGGCTGCCTTTTCCTGTTTGGTTAGTGATGTCCCTTCTTAGATAAAATGTTTTACACCTGAATAAGGGAGGAACTTCCCACCACTGAAGGTAAAACTGCGCCCTTCTTTTCATGCAATGGGCTGATGCTCGATCTCATCTCTCTTGTTATGACTATATTGATCATCCAGGAGCACCTCCGCTTTGCAGCACCCAGAGCCCCTGCACAGGGTAGAGTTGTCACACTGTCAGATACAGACAGGTGATAATTCACTGTCACAGGAAGCTCCTTGAACAGTGTCGCCAGCCCACTGGGGTCCTGCCATCTACTGAAGACTCATCCAATGGCACAGCAAAATACATGGAATGAGTCTGGTTATCATGTTCTCATTCTGTGCAAAGGACCGAAGGCATCCTTCCCTGGGCATCCCCCAGGGTTGAAATCCATGAGACAAGGTGCACATGGGGTAAGAAGCAGTTTCAACAAGCACTGTGCAGCTCCTGGGATGGAGCCAATTCTTACTCACCAAACAGCCACCTGCTCCCTTCCTTCCCACTCTGCCTTCTGTTAAGAGCCACAGGACCAGTTCCAGTCTATGGACTTCGAGAACATTTGGGGGGGTCGTGTTCAGGCTGAGGCGGTGATGAGCCGGTCTGCTGCTTCCATCTCTCTCTGCCTCTTTCCTAGCTGTGTTCTCACGGGCAGCCAGCTACTCCAAGAGCACAGCTACAAGATGGGACAGAGACGCCCAACACTCAGCTAACTTTTCACAAGCGAGAAATAAACTTCTATGGTACTAAGTCACTGAGATGTCAAGGTTTTTTGGGTTTTTTTTTGATGTCAAGGTTTTTTGTTACCACAGCACAATCCACCCCTGGCTCTGTTTTTCTACTCTGGGATTCTAGGTAGGAAGCACTTAAAGATAAGAAACCAGGCCTGCTTCCAAAAGTTCACAGTCTAGATGGGGAGCCCACTCAGGCAGACATTCCACACCAAAATTGTTGTTGTTATTGTTCTTTTTTCCGTATTAATATGAGAGTAACATACAACTAGGTTACAGTGTTTGCGTTGGTATGGTAAAGTCCCAGTTGTAGTTGAGTCCCTCCCCAGGGGGTGAGCCATATACCTCTACATTGTACCCATTAGGTGGGAACTTATCAACCCCCACCCCTTCTTGAGTTTAATTGTGTTTTTCTCTCAAGTGGACCTATAGTTGTTGGTCTACCAGTTTCAGAGTAGAATTGAGTACATGGGGGCTCAGCACCTGTAGCACACTGGTTATGGCACCAGTCACATATACCGAGGCTGGCAGGTTCAAACCCAGCCCGGGCCAGCTAAACAACAATGACAACTGCAACAAAAAAAAGCTGGGCATTGTGGCAGGCACCTGTAGTCCCAGCTACTTGGGAGGCTGAGGCAAGAGAATCACTTAAGCCTAAGAGTTTGAGGTTGCTGTGAGCTATGATTCCATTGCACTCTACAGAGGGTAACAGAGTGAGACTCTGCCTCAGGAAAAAAAAAAGAGAGAGAGAGAGAATTGAGTACATGGGATGCTTGTTCTTCCATTCTTGAGACATTTTACTAAAAAGAATGTTTTCCAAGTACATTCAGGTAAATACAAAAGATGCAAAGTCTCTATCTTTTATATGACTGAATAGTAGTCCATGGCAAACATATACCACAGTATATTAACCCATTCAAGGAGTGATGGGCACTTGACCACACCAAATGTTAAATTCCAGACCACAAAGTTGGCAAACAGGGCTGAATAGCATGCACACAGAACCAGCCCCCAGATCAAGAGTGATTTACACAAGCGGCAACAGCATAGGATGGCCACAAACAGGTGAGGCCCTGCAGGAATACAATTTTATTGTAAATGTAGTAATCTGGCAATCCTGAGTTGGCACATTGACTTCTAACTATGGGACATAGAGTATTTAGAAACATACAGAAAAATAGGGAGGATTGTGTAATGAACCCTTATTCTACTAATCTATCACCCAGCTTTAACAATGATCGTTTGCCAGTGTGGTTTTATCCACTCCACATCTGTCTTTCCCCGTAGTATTTTTTCAATTATCTAATAACCAGTTATCTAAATTCATATTAAATGTCTTTTTACACTTAGTTTGTTCAAGTTAGGACTTGAACAAGTTCTGAATATTGAATCTGGTTGATATGTCCTAAAAAACTGATTTCAACTATAATAGTTTGCCCCCACATGTTTTTAAATGCCTTTTTTACACATTAACTTTATAAATACAAAGTAACACATTTTTAAGTTCCTGTCTACTCTGTTTTCACATAAAGGCAAAAGACATCTTGTAAACATCAGCTGAAATATCAAAAGCCACCAAATTGTGTTCGGTTTGCAGAGGCCGGACAGTTAAACACAGGGTCAGACTGCACATGGCGATCACACATGGGGGGATCAGACATGAGGCCCCGATGAGCCCTTCAGAAAGTGCCTTTCCAAAGAGAAGAGGCCACACAGCACATGCATCCATCTCCTTGGCCACAGGGATACCTGTAGGTGCCATCCTGAGAAACAGGAGCTCTAGAGGAGGTCGTACACTATCAGATAAAGTAGAATGTGGCCTATGACTCTGATCACTAGTGTTGACTTCGCACCAGGAATAATGGCTTCTGTGAGCCCGCAGCTAGGAAAGGTATTTGGCCTGTGATTCCAGAGAGGAATCCAAACTTGCACCCCAAGTTTGAGCAGGTGCTTTTGTCATAATAACTGCAATACCACCAACCAAGTGAGTAAGTGTGGCCCAAAGGTCTATTCCTGCCATATTGTCTCATGGCCAAATTCCAAGTTCAGATGGTTACTATTTACTGTTATTACAGAATTGAAGAGGATTTTGGAATCTGAAAGAAAGAGTAAGACAGTCAAAGGGGACAGAGACACAGAGGATAAGAATAAGGAAGCATCCATCCCTCTATCTGTTCATCCTCTCAAGAAAGAGGCAAGGGCAGCTAGAAGGAGCCCGAGTTAGGGCAGGGCAGAGAGCAAGGAACCCAGAGATGGAGCAAAGCAAAGCAAAGTGAGGCAAGGCTGACGGTCTTCTCAACACTGCCATTCCAAAAGCAGGACACTGCAAAAGAAATTAACAGGCCAGTGCAACCTCAGCCTTCTTTTACACAAAGAGCTCTTGCCCACCAGCTTCACTGAGTTGCCTGTGCTGCTTTCCCATGATGGGTTTGAACAACCAGCCTTTGTTCGATTCTCCCTGCCACATGTGAAAGCAATGGGAGCGGTCAGCACAGCAGCACATCAGATGTGGTTTATTGGTTTAGAAAGGGACCCAAATCCCAGAAATCCTGCCAAAGAAATAGTGGTAATGTCCAAGGAAAAAACAGAAGGCTGTAAGCCAGTCACGTGCCAGTGGAGTGGGCCCTTTGGAGTGGCATGTAAATGATCAAAAGCAGTTGGGATCTTCTCCCATCAGTCACAAAAGATGCTTAAGGCCGGTTCCTTTGACTGCTGTTTTAGTAGTGGTCTCGTACAATACATCTTAAGGAACATTTATACTGTGTTCACTGTGCATTCAACTGTGGCCACTTCAAAGGTTTAGCCAAGTATTTTATGGCCATGGTAAAGGGTTCTTATTGATTTAAATTACAAGCTTGGCTCCTGTCAGCTCCACTTGAGGGCAAAAATGCAATAAAATATCCCACAGCACAAGAGACAGACATATCGCATTGAAAATCTTAAGAGATCCTTTCCACTATAATCACTCTCAATGATATTTATTTATATGGGCAAGGTTATCAGAGAGATTTGTCTACTATCTTTAGGCTTTGGAGGTTTGTCTCAGATTGGGTGTTTGCCTTTTTTAAAACTCTCGTTCTGACCTAAGCCACAAAAACAGGTCTTAAATGCATGCTGTGTCCCCTGGCTTAGAGCCTTCCACCTCTTCCCAGCTCCCAACAGAATGGCTTGTTCCAAGAACAGTGACATTGACACACTAGCCATCATGCTGAAGGATTATGGTTTTCAGTCCTCTGATCATTTGCATATCCAGCAGGCCAGACTCAGATGAATGAGAGATGTCAAGGCATGAATGACAAGCCTGCCAAGGCGATGGAAGGCTGTCCTAGGATTAACTGTCAGGAAGACAAACTTCACTCTGGAGGCAGAGACAAGAACAAGCTTTCTACTGGAAGACTCTGTAAATGAGAGGGGTTCGAAAGCTGTCAATATGAAAGGCTGTTTATGCTACTCACTAAACCCTGCAATGATCAGCACAAAAGAAGTCACCTTATGCTAAGAGAAAGGGAGACAGCCACAGTAGCGGGCTCTGGTCCGCTTCGTTCCCAGCTCCTTTATAATAATTTGCTTGCAACATACACAAGATGGAGCTAACCCCTGGACATACACAGAAAATAGCAAATGACTATTAGGTATCTGACATTTGAAATAACATGTTTCTAGAGGGTTGGCATTACAAGAGTCATTTCACTTCAAAATGTTATTCCTAATGTAATTTTTTAAAATTCATAAGAGGCACTTGCTAGAATTCAGTGTAACACTAAAGTCACTTAAAAGACAGAGGTCAAATTCATTTCATTTCTTTTATGTTTTCTTCTCTCTGCTAGATGAAATAAATGATTAAGCCTAGAACACTTGGCAGTTCAGCGAATGTGCTCCGTGGCACCATTACAAGATCGATTTTCTCAATACAGGAGTCTTTCTAGGGTGCACATTGCTTAGCTGACATCTGTCGCCGTTGTCATGGCAGCGCTCTCTCCAGCATAGTGAGAGGTCAGGCCTGACAGGGAAGGCCTCGGCAGCTCTACCCCAGTCACTTCAAGGTTAACAGCCAATGGACCAAAGAAATAGGCAATTATAGTACAGTCAATTCCGGTTAAGGAAATATCTGAGAAGTAAATATGTCTGATAAGTGAATGGAAATGAAACAGCCAATGCCATTGATGCAATCCCATAATATCAATGCCTTTTAGTGGTTCAGTTTGGTTGTTCCTTGTAAAATTTACATGCTCAAAGAAAGCTAGCAAGAGAGAAGATGAGCAAAACTTCATTATGCTGCATTAGCCTCTGTGCTTGAAGAATAGAATTCCTACAGATGGGTAGATGAACAAAAGAGGAAAGCTTCTTTAAGGAAGAGGGGGGTCTTCCTCCCCAGCCGGTTTAGTCCCCTGATGTTTGCAGCTGTACCTCTGCCTAAAGAAGATTCTTAGCAGTTAAAAGGACGTTGACTTTAAAATAGTATTTCTCATCGCTACCTCATATTTACTAAATTTATTACTGATCAGAATGAAAACTCTTTGTTGTTTCAACAACCTGGAGAAATATCAAATTATTCTAAAAAATCTCAAATCACCAAAATGTTAGAATTACTAATTTCCAATGATACACATTTCCACTAAGGCATAACTTTTGATAGACAAAGGAAAGGTATTATTTTAATAGACATTCTGTGAATAGAATTAGAAAAATGACAGGTGGAACTAAAATGTAAAGATTTTCAATTACAAGTTGTATACCCCAGGAATTCGGTTACTGACAACATCTACAGGTAGCAATACTTGAAATTCATTATGATACATACATTCATATTACTCACTCCGGATTAAATTTTGCAGTTAGTATAAAGAGATCTTTAGATTTCATCAGACACATGAGAGAATGGCAATGACTTTTCTTCAGCTGTGAGATTTTATTACAAAGAAGAATGAAAACTTCTTAAAATATACATGTCTATATTATAGATAAAGAAAGAGAAAGAGATACATGCAGATAGATAGAAATGTATATATGGACAGTCCTGTGGTTACCCCCTCTGATTTTTGTTCAAGTGTTCTTGGCTGTGGTCAGTGTAGACCAGAGTCACTATTAAGGTCTGTGGCCCATTTTTAGTTACATCAAGAGGTAGAATCTCTTTTGAACAGTGGTCAAGTTGTACTTGCCAACTTGTTTCCCCAAGTTCCCACTAATAAACTGAAGTCATTCATGTGTTCCTCTTACTTTCTGGGTGGAAGCTGGTTGATGAGATGACATTACTTCCTTCAGTCCAGTGGTTTCTTGAGAAGCAATGGCTTCATTTGAAAATTCAGCATTAATTTAGAAAGTTTATGTGTGGATGCAAGAAAGGGTAACCCACTCAAATTAGCTTAAGTACAGAGGATTATATTGCAAAAATCCTGCAAAGGATCAGAAACATAGATAGGAAACAAATTATATGCCGGTCTAATAGGAACTGGGGTTGGAATTGGAAACCCAGAAACCAGGATTATTCTCTAGACACATGTCTTATCTCTTCCATGCTTTTCTTCTTTATCTTTATCTCTCTTTCAACCAGCTTTCTCAGCTTTCAGCATGGCTTAACTTGGCATGACCTTTCAGTTCTAGCACCATCCTCATCTTACTCAGTTTCTCAATATGCCAATTCCAAATTCCTGTAAGGGAGAGTCTGATTATCTCAGCCTCATCAAACCTTTAATTCTCTCAAAGTCAAAGGCCCGGTTTATATTTAACCATCTGGGATAGGGATCAGAGTGAGGCAGGGGCTATGAACCAGGTCATGCAGTTTACACATGACTGCCAGGCACGCCCTTCAGCAAAAGCAAGACACATACTAAACACATGTCCCCTGAGTCTTCTATGAAAATCAAGAATGACAAATGAATTAAAAATTTCCCACATGCCCAGAAACTTTACAGGTAAGCAGTTCTTAAAACAAAATGATAATGGGCTGTGAGTGGTGGCTCACGCCTGTAATCCCAAGGCCGAGGTGGCTGGATTGCCTGAGCTCACAGGTTTGAGACCAGCCTGAGCTAGAGCAAGACCTGGTCTCTAAAAAATAGCCGGGCATTGTGTCGGTTGCCTATAGTCTCAGCTACTCAGGAAACTAAGGTAAGAGAATCACTTGAGCCCTAGAGTTTGAGGTTGCTGTGAGCTGTGACATCACTGCACTCTACCAAAGGGTGACAAAGTGAGACTCTGTCTCAAAAAAAAGAAAAAAAAACCAAAATAATGATGACATACTTGTTCAACAATACAATCGTGAATTTGTGTCAGTTATAGTACTGTTAGAATCATCTCCATTGGTATAAAATGACTGCCTACCCCTGCAAAAAAACAAATTACAGGCATTGCTCCTCCCTAATTACAGAGGAAAAAATTCACACGGGAGAAAAAAAACGCCTTGGCCTTCATCATGGGTCTTTGACAGCATTGCATCCTCTGTCCCTATGCACCCTGCTTTTGCCTGTCTTTCAGCTACAGAGAACAACTGCCTGGTGTCTGCTCAAGCACCACACTCTTCTTTTCTCCTGCCCCCTCCACTCAGTGTTTCCATTCCTTCCTCTGTCTGGGCCACACTAGAAGATGACTAACACGGGAAGAATAAATAGGAAGTAACAAATGGCTCTGAAAGTGGGGTATTTTCACAAGCAGAAAGCTTACATGGACATGTGGCCATTTGTTAAGAGAAAGCATGCAGGGCCAGCGCAGATGCCAGCTCCCTTGGACAGCCTTCCCTGGGTTCCACATGAAAAACAATACCCCTCATCAGAAGAAGCAGTTCTTGTTTCTATCACTGTTTCCCAAATGTAAGAACTTGGGAGTCCTTGAAATTACCAGCCCAGCCTGAGAAACAATACATTCCAAGTTAAACCCTGTCACCTGAGGGGCCATTTAAACCATGTCAAGTCATAAACTCAAAGCCTGAAATCACATGGCAGTTCTAGTTTCTTAGTCTGACCTCCGGATGAGCCATAATATGTCTCTACTAATTATTTAGATGACTGTCAAAATAAAAACACAAATCATCATTATCATCATTCAAACTCAATTCTAAATATCTAATTGCTCAGGACCTATGTATCCTGGCATAGGCAGAGAACTCTTATTCCAAATCACTGGGCCCACATGGGAATTAACCAGATACCACTTCCACCACTTTGATTTGACTGTGTAGCTCTGGCTTCTGAAAAAAAGCCAAACACCCTCTATAGCTTAATAAATTATGCATCTTCTGTTTGCAGGTGATCAAAGACATAATCCAGGATTTCATTTTAGATAGTGATCGATTTCTAACTTTTTCACCTTTAAACCTAGTCCAACACTCATCCTGGTTAATTAAAGACACCATCTGAGCAGGAATACTTATCATTTGCTAAAACAACAATGCAGAGAACTAGTTTATTACACCAACAGGTGATGAAAAAATATAGTATTGACTCCATGTAAGGATTTTCTACTTATTTACCACCTTAAGTCAAAACTAAAAATTACTTTGAAATAGAGATGACTACTTTTTATTCTTTGTTCATCTTATTCTTCTCCAAGAGATTTCTACAACTTGGGCAGTGGCTATTCTTTTCATCCTTTATCCAATATGTAAGAACCACATCAGGCATCTGAGAATATGAATATTTCATAGCCTAATGGAGGAGACAGTTATGTAAACAGTGGGATTCAATAGGATAAACTCTGCAACAAGGTAAATATGTGTATTAAAGGCAATGAGAAAGAAGAAAATTATTAATGCTCAGGCATTTCAGGAGAGTATCGTAGAAAAGAATCTTTTTAGTCAGGTATTATACTGGTTATATATTGCTGCATAAGAAATTATCCCAAAACGTAACAACTTAAAACAGTAAAATTTTGGAGGGGTAAAGAAGTCAAAGCCTTTATGTCCTAATGTCTCCCTAATCTTAGACCTCACACACCATCACTTCCTATACATTCTACCCAATAAAACTACAAAATAAAGCCCACACTTTAGAGGAGGGCAATTAGCCTTCATTTTCTGAAAAGGGAAGTATATCTAAGAATGAATCGGCAATCTTTACAGAGAAGCTCAAAGGGATCTGTGAAAACAACAGTAAGTGTAGATGACCATGGGTCCCAAGAAAAGTAAGGGGCTAGCTGTAGGTTTTCAACATATTTTAGTCTTTAAATTAAACAAAATCTTACAAGGTAGCCCAGTCTATAAAACAAATAAAAATAGCTCTGCCAGTCTGGGCATGAGGGCTCTCATCTTTAAGAACAGTACTTTGGGAGGCTGAGATTGGAGGATCCCTTGAGGCCAGGAGTTCGAGACCAGCGTAGGCAACATAGTGAGACTTTGTCTCCACAACAAGTTAAAAAAAATTAGCAAGACATAATGGCATGAGCCTGTAGTCCTCAGTACTTGGGAAGCTGAGGCAGGAGGAACACCTGAACCAAGGAGTTGTAGGCTGCAGTGAGCTATGATGATGCAGAACAAACTCTAGCCTGGGTGATAGATCGAGACCCTGTCTCAAAGGAAAAAAAAAGTCCTGCTATGGTGCTATGGCTAAAACTAGTTGAAGGAGAGGTGGTGGGAACTCTTATACCAAGTAGCCTTTATGACATCTCCCTGGAGGCCCTAGAACTCACAGAGTTGTCTTGCAGCCTGTGCAAGAGCTGTTAATGTTTATAGGTGCAAACCATACTTTGTTTATCTTATCAGGTAACAAATTATGCTCTTATTCTAACAGTGGGCTGTGACCAAATTAATAAACAGACAAAACTATCATTAAAAAGAGAATAGTAATCTTGTTGTAATGCAGGAAAATTGCAACTTACCAATGGGAGTTGCCTCAGGAGGTCACATGTGAGAGGGTTCTTTAGAACTCTGTGTATCTGTCAGCTCTGGCTACAGAGATGCTATGTAACAAATGATTCCTAAACACAGTGACTTAGAATAACTATTATTTACGCTCACATATCTGCACATTGGCTGGAGATCAGTTTATCACAGCTAGTGCTCAGCTCTGCAGCTCTATCTCTAGTTGCAGGTCAGCTAAAGAGTGGAAAGCTTAGCTCACAAAGATGGCAGAGGCACAAAAGGGCACTGGAGAGCAAGCAGAGAAAGACAAAGCCTCTTAAGGCCTAGGGTCAGGACTGACACATTTTTGCCCACATGTGTTTGGCCAAAACAAAGTTCATAGATGAAGCCAAAATCAAGGGGAAGGAAAAGACACTGCAAGCATGAGGCTAAAGCAAGGTGCTAAAGAATTGGAGCCAATAATTCAATCTACTACATTTTGGATGCATTTTTTCCGTAAAAACAAAATTTACATTGTAGTTGAGTACTATATTAGCTTACCAAAGCCAATTTAATGTTAATGTTAAGAGAAATAACAATAGTGACCTGGAATTGAGTTGTTACGTGATACAGACATGTTTTTTAAGGAAGTCAGGTTTGTCTTCCCCACTCTTTTTTCACTCCCTACCAACAATGTTCACGTCATTCCACCTCTTCAGGGTTGCCCGAACTCCTCACCTCTGTGTCTTATTCAGCCCACACGTTGTTCCCTCCCCAATCCAGTTACCTCAGTCCCTAAGCTAAGAACTTGGAATCCCTCAATATAGACCCTCGCAGCTACCCACCAAGGGAAAATCATTCAATTAAAACAATTCATACTAACATGTAAATCGTCCATTGCTTCCTAAGACACTGTCTTTTTAAAGAGAACTGCCCCATAGCCCAGTAATCCTCTCACTGGTGAGATCCAAGATAGTAATTACATTGATAAAATCTTTACGTTCTGAAATATTTTTAGAAAAGGGTAATATGTCTTAGATAGGCCTGCCAGTTACTCTCATTTTGGGAAGAAAGTATCATTTATATGTGGTGAGCCTGCTGCAGTGACTTTATTACTCTCAGTTCCAATATTTTCTTTTCCCCTCTCTCTGTGCTTCTGTGGGGAATTGAATTCACCAGGAGAAGATAAATGTCAGAGTTATGATTTACATCTCATTATAGGACACGTGTTGTTTCCCATTTTGGAATCTATTCTATTGGCCAAATCTTTAAAGATTTTCTCTTGTTTCTTTTGACATTAAAATGACATATTTCAGCGTGAACTATGCCTACTTTGGCTTGAGAAGAGCTTAATAATTTGGTCTTTGTATGGGCTTCTATAGAGATTTCCCTATTTTAAACAAATTATTATCCTGAGAACATTATTATTAATCATCTTTGAGAACATGTTTACTTTTAAAGATAGGTCATAAAGAAAGATTCCAAGGATTAAATTTTAGTAATACCACTTTCTACCCTGTTCAAATGTATGTCTACACAAGGGGAAAAGGAGAGTTGAGGATTGGAGATACCACACAAAGGACTAATCTGAATTATGTGAACCAAAAACTATAGTGTTATTGATCCCAAGTTATGAATATATATGTATGGGTGTTCTTTTCTGCTAATGTTTTCATGACAGAAAATAGCAACACCTATATCCCTATGATAATATCATTATGTCATATTTTAGTAATTGCCAATAGCTTTTAAAATATTCAACATCCTCTCCCCTCCCCCACGCCATATACTTTGCCAAAAAAACTAAGGTACCTATTACTAGCTACATGAGGGCATGCCATTACCAACAGTAATTTATCTTCTAGTCTTGTCAAGTGACAATAACCATAGCATTGATTTCAGGTAGGTCATGTTAAGTTAGGATTTGGAAATCTTCGATTCAAGAGCTCCTTCTCACATTTTTTTTTAATGTGAACTAAAATGGTTATCCAAATTTCACACTACCCTTTACTTCTTACTAACAGAATTCTGATTAAATCTAAATATAAATCTAAACATATTCAAACTCTCAGTGAGAAGAACTGTGAAAAGGTGTGTGTGATACAGAATATGATTAGAAATGTAAGTTTCACCCCATGCCCTCATTACTGGCTCATTTAGAGTGAGCTCATAAGTGAATGCCTAAAATGAAGCATGGACAATGTATACATGTTTCAAAACATCATACTTAAAACTAATTACATGAATGATAATGCCAATAAAAATTTAATTTCATTTTCAAATGAAGTATGGGGTTCAGAACCAAGGTTCAAATTCCGGTTCTTATGTTTATCAGCCATAACCTGGGCAAGTTTCTTAACCTCTCTGTGCCTCAATTTTTCTTTACCTGATAAATGGATATAATAGTACGTGCCTCTTGGAGTAAGAGCAAAGACTAAATGAGTTAAGATATGTAAAATGTTCAAAATAGTGCCTGGAACACAGTAAGTACAATGGGTCTACTGTCTTTGTCAGTGTCATTGTTATCATCATTCCACCATCATCATCACCTGAGGATTTCTGGTAACCATACAGTCTCTCTTACTTCATAACTTGGATATTTACAAGCAGAATAATCAGCTCATTATTGATTCAAACTCTGAGTTTCTTCTGGAACATCAGCATTCCACTGTAAATTGCAGTGAGATCTTGACAAGATCTAATAAAGTTAGAGAAGCTCATTCCATATGAGCTAGCCAGGCTACTCTCAAATGCAATGAAGAAACTCTTAAATCTGTACACGAAGAGACGTTTGTATTAGAATATTCATGGCAGTGTGGTTTGTGATTAAAAAAAAAAAAAATGAAGACATCCAGATGGTCATCAACAAGAGAACGGATAAGTCTTGGAGTGTTCATTCCACAGGGTAACAAACAGTAGTGAAAATGAGTCAATCAGGCAGCAAGTCTCAACTTGGACAAATGTCACAAACATAAAAATAAGGAGGAATCAAGTAATTCATAGAAGAATATGTTAGTATAATTCATTTACATATGGTTCAAACACATGCAAAGGTTGTTTTAAAAATCAGGAGTAAGAAAAAGAAAAAAAAATCAGGAGAATGAGGCCAGGCACAGAGACTCACACCTATAATCCTAGCACTCTGGGAGGCTGACGTGGGAGGATCTCTTGAGCTCAGGAGTTCCAGACTAGCCTGATTAGAGCGAGACCCTGTCTCTATTAAAAATAGAAAAACTGGCTAGGCATTGTGCTAGACTCTTATAATCCCAGCTTCTGAGAAGGATTGCTTGAACCTAGAAGTTTGAGTTTGCTATGTGCTAGACTGAGGCCATGGCACTGTAGCCTGGGCAACAGAGTGAAACTCTGTCTCAAAAAAAAAAAAAAAAAAAAAAAAAATCAGAATGATAGGCACAAAATCATGATAGTAGTTAGTAGATTGGTTAGTAAATAGTAAGAGGGGTGCTACTAAAGTCTCAGCAGATATAAGGACATACTTCTTAATTTCAGTGGGTAGATATATCGACATTCATTTTATTACATCATCTTACAATACACATACTGTGTATTACAAATGTGTAAGTATAGTAGAACCTCTGCAAGTTGACCCCCTCCAAGGGACTGTAACAAACTGGTCAACACAAGCAGGTGGTCAACATAAGGTCTAGGCCTACTTACTGATACATACTTGGGGTGCATGTCCTGTCTATGAAAATTAGGTCAGGGGTGGTGCCTGTGGCTCAAGGAGTAAGGCACCAGTCCCATGTACCAGAGGTGGTGGTAATAATAATCTGGCCCTGGCCAAAAACTGTGGGAAAAAAAAAAAAGAAAATTAGGTCAATGTAAGGAAGTGGGCAATGTAGGGAGGTGGGCAACTTTGAAGCTTCTACTATAGTTTAACATTTTATTCAAAAGTTCTTCATTGAAGAAAAAAATAATAAAACTACTCCCATTTTTCTTAGGTGGCACTTCCAGCCACCGTTTCTCCTCCTCAAGGCCCTAGGCCCTACTATTCTGTGGCATTTCTCCTTAGGAGTATGCAGTAGGGTTAGATCAGGAGACGTTCTGCTCCTTTGCACATTTTTGTTTGTTTTCTGAACATAACAATGCAATATCATGCCAAAACAATATGGTTGCCTCTTCTCACAAACACTACTCTGCCTGTCACCTTACATGGCAAGGGGTGGGTTTCATTAATGGCAGCACAAATCAACCCCGATCCAATTGTCCAAGTGTTACAGGCATCCGGTGCCTGAAAGCAGCAACACACTGCTTCCTGCAGGCGGCTTCTCTTCTGTTTAGTCCTCTACGGTCCCCTTGTTCGCTGCTTTTGCATCTATAAACCCTACATGTTCTTCTGGAAGTTACAGAGCTAGCAATCTTCAATTTAAAAAAGCAATGAGAGAATGACACCTCTGGGATTAAAACCCACCTCTCCTGATTACCGGTTCAGTAACTGAACATCCTGTAAATGGGATTCAAAGCCAAGCGTGGTGCTCGTTATGCGCCAACACGCGGGAGGAGCGCGGGATGCAGTAATGGGGGCTAGTCCCCCCGGAGGGCCCTCCCCTGTAGCCACCCTGGGCTTCTCTTTGCATTATTTATTTATTTCTAAGCCTTAGGGGTGGGAGTGGACAGAGAGGAAGGAAAGGAAGTGATTTTTCTTCTTGATAGGTTCGCTCTTCTTGCTCTGGGTGGAATCAATGAGAGTGGGATTGAACTCACTCCCTAATATCCCTTCCCTCCAAACTGCTTCCCTCCACTGTAAATAATTCAGACAAAATAAAATAATCATGTGCTGGTAATTACCACCACCCCCTCCCCAAAAGGGAACGATCGCTACCATCCGCCCTCCTGGATGTGGCAGCGCCCAGTTCGGTGCCTGTGCCCGGGGCCCCAGAAGGTGAGGGCGGCAGGGCGGTTTGCTCCTCGTTCCTGAGCAGAAGGGGGTGCGATTATGCCCCTGCGCCTCCACAGAAAGGGCGGGCACTCTGCTGAGGGGGCTGGACGCAGCACAAACTTTACAAGGCTGCTCTAAACCAAACTCTCCTTATCTTTTATTCTAGTTTTCATATTTCTATCTGCACAAGGGATAAAGCTTTTATAAGTGGATCTGAGGAATGCACGTATGCACACACACACACCCAAGTATGCCTTTACTCCCAGCCTCTCTTCTTCACATAATTTTTATTTAGTGAGTTTATTTCTTCGTATAAACACCTTGCTCACCTATGCGGGACTCATTAACAGGATTTAGGAGAAGGGTAAATGGTTGTTTAGCTTCAGAACATCAATAAAGCTCAGGCAGGGATGGCACAAGGTATAATATGAGAATTCTTGATCCAGTGAAACAAAGTGGTGACCACTTACCAAATAAGGCAGGGAGTGGGGCTCTCCCAACAAAACTGTGCATGTGAGCAGTCTGGGATGAGGGCCGTATAATACAAGACATCTCATTCCCACACCAGTAACTTATAGGGAAATCTCTGCTTAAAAATAGTTCTTTGCAGGCTAGGCATCTGTGGCTCAATGGTTAGAGCGCTCACCCTATGTACTGGGATGGTGAGTTCAAACCCGGCCCGGGCCTGCTAAACAACAAAAAAATAGTAATAATAATAGTTATTTGCAAAAATATGATCTGCAGACTCATCATCTGCAGAGAGAATTAAGGAAGCTATAAACAATAATTTCAAAAACCGCGTGGACAGGACTGTTAGAAGCCCAGCTCATGATTGATATGTGGCATACAGCCTTTAAATAAGATGCTGGACACAAGAGACTATACCCATATACACTTGTAGACAAAATGCTGGCTCTTCCTTCTTGCTCTCACTCACTCCTCTGAAGCCTATGGGGAAAACCATGAGGAGCCCCAGGACATGACCTTTGACCTTTGAAACCCTACTGCTCTCCAGGTCACCCCCAGTAGGAAGGGAGAAATGGATCCCTTCTTGATGATTCTTTTGTCAGGGTCAATGGTGGCAGAGGCTAGTGGCTCTAAATCTGACCCGTGCAGCATAGTAACCACCAGCCACGTGTAGCTATTTATACTTACATTAATTAAATTTTTAAAAATTTATAAATCAGTTCACTAGTCACACTGGCCACATTTTCAGTGCTCACTAGCCCCACATGGCCAGTGGCCGCTGCACTGCGGTGCAGATATAGAACATTCCATCACCTTAGAGTAGTGTTTTTTAACCTCTTTTATCTCACAGCACATTTGAATCTATAGTTAACTTCCACAGCACACTTTAATTACCTTGATCAAAAAAAAAAGAGAGTAAAAAATATATAGACTTAAATATACTTACTGTGCTTTGAACTTCTTTCAAAAATAATTTAAATAATGACCTTTAAGTTTTTTCACAGCACACCTACGTCCTTTCGTGGCACACCAGTAAATCATTGCCTTAGAGGGTTCTGCTGAAGAAGGCTACTCTACTGCCAGCAGCCTGGAGCAGCCTGGCCGGTGTGCCAACCACCTGCGGGAAGTCTTTTGAAGGAAAGGAAAGGGATCCAACCCTAAGTCACTCCACATTTGGAAGTGGAATTTACTTGATAGTGATCAAATAAGTAAATATCCACAGGAAATAGGTGCAACACCCAGGATTTTTAAAAATCTGTTTTTAACCTAACGAGCCTTAAGAGATAATGGCAGAGCACTTCCAAGTGCTCTATAAATGTAACTCTTGGTTTGCTTAAGTTTTCCCCTTCCATTTGTTGTTCTAATATAGGGAACGTTTAGAGAAACATACTCTGGGTGACATTTTTTTATCATCTAAAAAAAGAAGTAATTGCAATGATAATATTAAAAAATCTACATTAAAATATTGCAAAACAGATTGTGTGGAGTAAATTCTAAACTATCAATATTTTATGAAAAGGTGAAATTATGGGTGCCATGACTTAACCTGAGAGGATCAGGGCTAGGCCTGAGGTTTTCTATCCCCAACTTTCAGCTCTGATTCTAGGATGATTCCATCAGGGACCAGAGACCGTGGGTGGCTCTGGGAAGTAGAAATGACCCAGACAGGAAATGCCGAGCTCACTATGAATCCAGGAAGAAGAAAGTACGAGGATGCCCTGGAAGGGCTTTCAGCTGGGAAAGGGCCAGCCTGTATGAAATCCAAAAGCTGTGTGCAACTCACCGGGTGTGTTTCAAAGTAGAGACAATTCGGACTTCATATCATTTTAAATGCCACACTTAAATAATAAAAACATTACTAGATACTAAAAGATACTAAAAAAGATACTAAAGATAGTATCTAAAAGATACTAAAAAATATGGGTGTTTTTTACTTTAAAAATAGCATAGAATACAGAATATTGGTATACTGCTTTTAGTATTACCATTACTAGGGAAAAGAGGTATTCACATTTCTTATTCTTATATTTTGAATATGATCAGGAATTTTAAAAGATGTCTTTGGACAAGCAGAATGCTACTCATCTGATTCAGATGTTATTAATCTTTTTTTTTTTTTTTTTGCGACAGAGGCTCACTTTGTCACCCTCAGTAGAGTGCTGGGGCGTCTTAGCTCACAGCAACCTCAAACCTTTGGGTTCAAGTGATCCTCTTACCTTAGCCTCCCAAGTAGCTGGGACTACATGCACCTGCCATAATGTCCAGCTATTTTTTTAGAGACGGGGAGTCTCACTCATGCTCAGGCTGGTCTCGAACTCATGAGCTCAGACAATCCACCCACCTCTTCCTCCCAGAGTGCTGGGAGGAAGCCACCATGCCTGGCCTTGTTATTAATCTTTTTGAAGGGACTCTGATATGTGGCATGTCTTCTGTTCACCTTCGTTTTTCACCTCAGTATGCAGGACATTTGTTTGATCCACTGTCCACTCTTTATTTCTTTATTCATTCACACAGTTTTTTTCTTTTCAACAAAAATCCATCCAGCACCTGCTCTAAGTGAGGTACCAAGTGTGACCCTGATGGCCATAAAGATTCAGCAAAAACCTCCCCAACTAGCAGCCTAGACGAGATGCTCCTTCCTGTGTTCACCAGTCACTCTCCCAACCAGTACACGCAGGGGTATGCTGAAGGCCGCCATGTGCCAGGCACTATGCTGGGGCCTGGTAAGCTTTCTTCTAAGGAGAGAGAAACAAGCAAGGTTACCGTAACAAAGGCAGGGCATGGTGACAGCCAAGACAGAAGTACAGAGGGAGAAAGAGCATGTGGGTTTAGAAGCAGGGGAGTCAATCCCAGCCGGAACCGCAGGACAGCTTCACATAAGAGGTGGCATCTGAGCTGGACCTTGGAAAAGAACGCCACTGGAAGTGTGCCAAGTCAGGGAGTCAGGAGAAAGGGGGCTGTGTCTGGAGAACACAAACTGGGTGCCCCAATTTAGCAGATGGGAAGGTGTGGAAGTGGGGGGAGAAAGGGTTGGAAAGGCAGGTTATCCAAGTGGCACAGGACCTGAACGCCAGCCAGGCAGGGCCAGAAATTCATATCCTAATACAATCCTCATGAGTGGAAGGCACCTCCTGTCCTGATGGAGGGAGATCACGCTCTCCATACTGGTAAATACTTAAGAGCTTCTGTCTATTACACCCACAGCAGTGATTGGTGCTCCATGTTATGGGAAGTAATTATGTCATCAGTTATAATGCCAGGCATCTACTTACATTCCAACTTAGTTCCTCTCCTTTCCTTAAATGTTTACCTGATGGTTCAATTCATCTTCAGCGTGATAAATCTTTTACAAAAGTCGAACCATTACCTCAGAAAAGTGAAACAAAGGATTTATCCTCAATGAGCAGAGATTTGTAGCATGGGTGATGGGAAAACCCTGGACTTGACGCCAGAAGACAATTTAGGCCTGGCTCTGTCATTTAGCAGCTGGGAACGCCAGGCAAAACATATGCATGCTCTGAACTGCAATTTCTTTGCTTGCTATAAAAAGGAGGGAGATATGATGTCTGTCCTCTCTAAGCTACAAAACACTGAGAAAATAGAAATTATTTTTACATTTAGATAAGAATTTGGAATAGTATTGATTCATCATCTGACAAGAATAAATCCAGAATAATTTTTTCTTTGTGAATTATATCCCTTTCCTCTTCAAAGTAACACTATGCTTTCAAATATAAAGCTATTTCTTTTCTTAAGCTTTAAAATCTTTTTCATGGATACATAATATTTGTATATATTTCAGAGCTACCATTTCTTTCAAAGTATCTCATATGAGCTGGGTGCAGTGCTCACACCTGTAATCCTAGCAATCCTAGCACTCAGGGAAACCAAGGAGGGAGACTTTCTTGAGCTCAGGAGTTCAAGACCAGACTGAGCAACAGCGAGACCCCCCAACTCTACTAAAAATGGAACCTTTAGCCATGGTGGTGGTGAGCACCTGTAGTGGCATCAGCTGTTCAGGAGGCTGAGGCAGAAGGATCACCTGAATCCGAGAGTCTGAGGTTGCTATGAGCTAGGCTGATGCCAGGGCACTCCAGCCCAAGGCAACCGAGTGAGACTCTGTCTCAGAAAAAAAAAATTTTATGTGCCCGTTGAGATGATTTCTTCTGTTCTTTTCTGATTCTTTCCTTCCTAGCTTTTATTTGTTT
Source organism: Arctocebus calabarensis (assembly GCA_963573935.1). NCBI lineage: Eukaryota > Metazoa > Chordata > Mammalia > Primates > Lorisidae > Arctocebus > Arctocebus calabarensis. The sequence goes on from CAUYON010193013.1 coordinate 30,002, forward strand.
CTTAATTAACTTAAGAGAGAGTGATTTAAATTTTGAAACTTATCACGAGTGTCTTGAGCATCTACTATGTCCTTAAAATCATAATCCTGCCCAGGAAGTATACAGAAGCAATATTGGACTACAAATATATTACAATCTAACAGGCTAATTAAGATAATTTATGTTGTTGCATTATATATGCAGTTAGAAAAAAAATTAAAGAATAACTAAAGGTCAAATTGTAGTGGAGACTGCATGTCCTCTGAGGTATAGAAAAAGGAAGAACTCACTATAGGAAGGCGCAGTGGTAGGTGAGTTCTGGAAGAGCCGTGAAGGGCCAGCAGCGTTTGGATGGAGGGCAGGTACAGTGCACCTGGGCACAGAGATGGTGAGACAATGGTTAGGAGCAGCACAGGCTTTGGGACAACGCAAAGTTGGCCAAGTCAAGTGGAGAGAAAAAGTAGGTTAGTCCAGGGGAATTGGGATGGGCCAGATTATGAAGGGCTCAGAAGCTTAGCTCCGTTCAGCAAATGCCTTTTGACAACTTATACTATTTGGGGTCTCACGTAACTCACCGAAATGGGTAGAAGATGACACTAGTCAGCTGGGTCAGAGGACCAAGTCTCCTGAGAATTGACTATTTACAGCCTCTCATTTGAGTAATGTAAATCAGCTGAGGAACCTCCTGGGAAAACGAAACAAGTCAACCAACTGGAACTCTGTTTTCGTAACCTTTCTTTTCTTTCCTTTTCTTTCTTTCTTTTTTTTTTTTTTCTGACAGAGTCTCACAATGTCGCCCTCGATAGAGTGCTATGGCGTCACAGCTCACAGCAACCTCAAACTCTTGGTCTTCAGTGATTCTCTTGCCTTAGCCTCCCAAGTAGCTGGGACTACAGGCACCCACCGCAATGCTCAGCTATTTTTTTTTTTTTTGGTTGCAGTTGTCATTGTTGTTTTAGCAGGTCTGGACTGGGTTTGAACCCTCCAGCTTCAGTGTATATGGCCGGTGCCCTACTCACTGAGCTATGGGCACTGAGCCTGTTTTTGTAACTGTTGATCAGACAACTGTGTCCATGTCTTGAGAGGAGAGACCCAGAAGCCAGGTTGGGAGGAGGGATAGGGGATGGCAGGGCAGGGTTCACCATGCAGGGTGGGCTCTGGCAGGACCCCTCCAAAGAGGACCTGCGAGCCAGACATGGGTGTGATCTTGGATGACTGGCAGTGCCTGGTGCCAGGAGCACTTGCCTCAGCTAACCTGATGGCATCTATACACCTGTGTAGGAACTGTGGGGGGGGGGCCTCAAAACCTTGTTTTAACACTTCAGTGCCCAAGAAACAATATTTTGGGACTCCAACCTTCATGTAACACAATAAAACAAATTCTCACTTCCAGGAGACCGCCAAATAGTAACAGCACTTATGAAAACTGATGATATCAGTGGGGACAGGCCAATCTTTCCTAAGTGTCCTTAAACTTTAAGGGAAGTGGGCGCAGACAGCAGGCTATATGGAGACAATGAAGACCACAAGTACAGAGACAGATTAGATACCTAACCAAAAACGTGTACTTTAACCCTATCCTCTGGACTTAAGGCTTGGCCCATGAGAACGTCAGTGAACTGGGGCACAGCTGAGGCTTCCAGGGAGCTCGTGCGCTGGGCCTTGCCCTTCGGAGTTTCTGTGACCACCCCGAGAAGAATCTGTCTCAGTTAGCTCCTTGGTCCAGCTGACTGAGACCGACAGGACATAGCAGAGCTGACCTCAGCCAGCCTGCAGATCCAGGGGCATACACAGTGTAATAGACTTCACACAAACTAGGAATCCACAAACCGGGACTGTCCCTCCTACCTTCACACCTATCAGTAAAGAAGTTGTGCACAGTCAGAAACCATGGGGGCCACACACCAAGAATGTTGTTTTGTTTTTCCCATTAAAGGTGATGGCTCACTCCAACTTTGGCAAAAATTAAGTCCAAATGTGAGAGGAGAAGGCTCAAACTGGCCCAGAAGACAGGTTAGGTTCAGCAGTGGGAATTTTTTTTGTTTTTGTTTTGTTTTGTTTTTTGGGACAAAGCCTCAAGCTGTCGCTCTGGGTAAAGTGCTGTGGCATCACAGCTTACAGCAACCTCAAACTCCTGGGCTCAAGCGAATCTCCCAGCTCTGCCTCCCAAGTAGCTGGGACTACACCTGCCCTTCACAACGCCTGCCCATTTTTTTTTAGGTTGCAGCCACCACTGTCGTTTGGCGAGCCTGGGCTGGATTCGAACCCGCCAGCTCAGGTGTATTTGGCTGGCGCCTTAGCTGCTTGAGCCACAGGCACCTAGCCATGCAGTGTGAATTTTTAAAACTTATGTAATTTTTTTTCAGAGTTATCTTTCCTTTTTTTCCTAAACTTATTATCTTTGAATAACTTTAGACTTACAGAAAAATTGCAAAAATAGTACAGACAGTTCCTATTTCCCTTCACCTTGATTCCCCTTATGCTAATATCACACCTAATCATAGTATCATTATCAAAACCAGAAATTTAATTAACTAAACTTCAGTCTTTATTTGCATTTCACCAGTTTTTTTTACTAATACCCTTTTTCTGTTGTAGGATCCAATTCAGAACCTATCATTATTTTGTCCAATTAATCTATTATGAACTGTAACAGTTCTTTAGTTTTCCTTGACATAGATGACCTTGACACTTTTGAAGATTAGAGGTCAGCTATTTTGCAGAATGGGTTTATCTGATGGTTTTTCATGATTAGAATGAGATTACGCATTTATAGTAAAAACAGCACAAAAATGTATGTCCTTCCCAGTGCATCCTGTCTGCAGGGGAGGAGGACTGGGGGGACACTGTCTTGTTACTAATGATGTTACCCTTGATCTTTTGGTTAAGGGGATGTCTTAATTGTTTCACCATTGAAAGCTTAGTGCTTTTCTTTTGTGTGAATAATTATCTTTGACCAGGCACAGTGCTTATGCCTGTAATCCTAGCACTCTGGAAGGCTAAAGTGGATTTCTTTAGTTCAGGAGTTCGAGATCAGCCTGAGCCAGAGTGAGACTCTGTCTTCACCAAAAATAGAAAAACTAGCTTGGCACTGTGCTGAGCACCTGTAATTCCAGCTACTCAGGAGACTGAAACAGGAGGATTGCTTGAACCTGGGAGTTTGAGGTTGCTGTGAGCTAGTCACTCTATCCTGAGCAACAGAGTGAGACTCTATCTCCAAAAAAAAAAGTTATCTTGGGAAGAATATAAATATCCTGTTTCTTCTCAAAACTTCACCTGCTAATTTTAGCATCCATCAGTGGAACTTGCCCATATCAATTATTACTGTAGTATTTGCCTAATAGTAGCTCACACACCAGAACCTAAAGGGAAGCAGCTAATGAACCATCCCTTCACTTCCCAGCCCCAATCTAACAATAATGAGATCTGAACTCAGTGTGCAAAGGGGTAAGAAAGGTCCAGTTCCTGAAACTAAGGAGTCTCAGCCACAATTTCTGGGCTGCTTTGCAGGGTCAACTGAACAGCAGTTGACAGATCTTGCTTAGAAGGAAAAAAGAACAGCCAGGGAGCACAACCAACTTCCATGCTAATCAAGGTGAATAGAGCCATGACATAGAACAGAAATCCACAGTACTCTGTTTAACACAACCAGGATTCAACTTACTCAGCCAGCTACCTTGTTTTCCATTTGTAATTAGAGGCACAAACCAATGGCCTCCTCCTGTGCTATCCCACAAGCAGAGCCCCAGACAACATCCTCATCTTCAATAACTCTTCCCCTTTATCTCACTCTGCCTGATGCTTAATAAGCTGATTGCTATTTACTTTGGACCCACAGCTAATCTGTTAATGATTGATTTTAAATTTTTGCAGTCATTTGTCTCTGGCAGGACTTGGGACTGCAAAAGGCACTCCTTTCCTACCTGATGAATTGGCTTTTTCTTTAGGAAAAAAAAAACAAAAGAAAAAAAGAAAGATCTAAGTCAAAAGTCTTCATGGTTACATTTTGCTGACAATTGGCATTCAATGAGAAATTTCAATGCAAAAAAGGAAAAGATAACTCTTCCTGTGAAATTCTTCTGCCATTGAAATTGTCAGCAAATAATCTAAGTGGACATTTTACTAATGGTAGTATGGGCTAAAGACCTTTTTTGCGTACGAAGTAAATTGTAATTGTACTATAAATTTACAGCGACTAAAATTCTTAATTAACAAAATTGATGCTCATTGTCCAACTGGAATGGGATATCTAAACTAAAGCCATCACAGTTCTTTAAAATGATCTAAAGGGCACACTATATGATGTATGTATTTTGTGTAGGATATATGCATAAAAGCAAATTTTGCTTTCCATTAAAAAAAGACAGTTGAATAGACAATGGTTGTTTTTTTTTTTTTTGTTTGTTTGTTTTTTATTGTTGGGGATTCATTGAGGGTACCAGAAACCAGGTTACACTGATTGCATTTGTTAGGCAAAGTCCCTCTTACAATCATGTTTTGCCCCCAAAAGGAGTGGCACACACCAAGACCCCAGACAATGGTTGTTTTAATTGGTATCACACAGCACTGCTCTTCCATTTAATCACTGCTTCTAAAAATGGAAACATGGGTAATATGGGTGTTCTGGAAAGTATAGGGAACACCATGAACTCTGTGCACATTTATAAACACTGCTTCTTCCACAAAGTTAAGCGTTCCTCAGAGATGCTATCTCTAATTTTGTAAACAAGAATGACCCCCAAAGCTTGCATTCCTATCAAATATTTATTAAAACACACCCCAAGCCCTCTCATCTCAGAACGGAATTGAACTCCAAGTGTCTCTGAAAGATGAGAGTGATTTCAAAAGTGAACCAGCACTCCAACAACATGAAAAGGAAGGACAGTGGGTAAAGTGGTGTTTTGGTATCTGTAAGTGGTGGCAGGTCTTCCTGGAGAGCCAGTGCCGTAAATTAGCGGATGAAACGTTTTGCAGAGCCTCTAAAAGGAAAGACTAAACTATCTGAAGGATAAAAGCCCTAATCTTATTAATATTTTAGATCCTGCAAGACATTGAGGCTCCATCTGCTGTCAGCAATAGCTGAGAAAGAATCAAGGCAGCTGGGAGACAGAACCCATGACCTCCCAGTGGTCTACTGACCTTCTTGAGAGGCAGATATCATGTGACAGCGATTGCCTATCTCAGCAGACACACTGGGAACAGGAGAAAGTGTTAAATATAACCAGGTAGACAGTGATGAATTGACATACTGAAAAATCGAACGCTTCAGTAATCAGCCTAAGGATCTGATATCAACAACATTTTTCAGTTTTGTCCAAATTCATTGAAAGGTATACTTTAGCAAGTTCACTTCTCATTGGTAAGACCTTTCATCTTTTTGCTGCTTTTCTGATTGGATTCGGTGTCATCATGGGTTTGGGTGGCACCGTGCACAGGAAGCAGACAGACTTGGATGAGCACAAATAAAAATGGGTTTTACCCCAACATTAATTTAAAAACTATTAAATATCTATCAAAATGGTTATTTAGAAAGAATTATTAAAGCCACGGTATATGAAAATGCATCAGGTACTGTGCCTTAACAGCACAGTAAACCTGAAATATTGAAATACTACCCTCTATTTCACAGGAAGAAGCTCCTATAACTATTATTCTAATTACAAAACTCTAATTAATGTCTACATGGCTTCAGATAACTTCATTAAATCTTTAGAATATTTATATTATCCAAAGACAATCTCCATCCATTAGAATAAAGAAATCCTTTAAAATAGCTTCTTTAAATGCTGCTGATATGTTATTCTTTTTATGAGACATGTAAGGTGTAAAAATTACTTTTAGGTTTCATTCATCTCTACAGTAGTATTCCAAACATTTGTGAACTTAAAAACAATTTTTTTTTCTGATACAGATGCAACAAGGCTGTCAGCTGAGATCATTCCCTCCTTTGAGGTTTAAACAAAAACTGTGTGAAGCCTCCATCCACATCCTGTGGGATGGCTGAGAATTCCTGAGAGCGCAGATTCTCACGTCACTTCTCTCTCCCCAGCGGCTTCTTCTGGCTGGATCCTTGATCTCACTTGTCTCTCATCTCCCGTGGCTACCCTGTGCCAACCTAGGTTTCGAATGGAACCCATTTTACTTGACTTCCCATTCCCTAAGCTCCCCGTCAGGGCCCCTCATGGGCCACATTTTTGCTTCTCCCTCGCTTCACCCCTCTGCCCTCTTCTTTCCCCTCTGCTCTCCCTCAGCCCCGAATGCCTAGAAACTCCTTCCACCAACCAGTTTGCTAGCTCTTTGTCCACTTCCATACTGTCCAGAGCCAAGCTGTCTCCTAAGGGCCTTATCTTCCTAGCCAAATGCTTCCATTAAGGTGTCAGGCAGTCTTCCCCCTGAAAGGAATTCCTGGCACGCTCTTAAAATAACGGCATTTTCCTCCAAGCTGCCCATATATCACAAGGAAGATCTGACTCATTGCTACAAACATTCAGGAAAAGAAACACAAAGGACAATGAATTTCATGATAAGTGCCAGAGGAAAGCAGGAAAGATCTACAACAGATAGAAGTATAAAATCTGAATCTGAGGGCTGGGTGCCCATAGCTCAGTGGTTAGGGCGCTGGCCACATACACCGGGGCTGGCGGTTCAAACCCAGCCTAGGCCTGCTAAACAACAATGACAACTACAACAACAACAAACAAACAATAGTGGGCATTGTAGTGGCCGCCTGTAGTCCCAGCTCCTAGGGAGGCTCAGGAAAGAGAATAGCTTAAGCCCAAGAGTTTGAGGTTGCTCTGAGCTGAGACACCATGGCACTCTACCAAGGGCAACATAGTGAGACTCTGTCTCAAAAAAGTCTGAATCTGAGGCTCTGAAACTTGGGGCTAGGGCTTTGAGGGGATACTGCTGTCAAATTCACCCTGGCAAGCGACTATAAAAGGATTGATTCACAGAATAGCCAAGAGCCATGTTAAGCTGGTAATGAGCCTCCATCCTAATACCTTCCTAAGGCTCTAAGCTCCTGATTTTCCCAGAGAGTTCAGTATGGGAGCTCCATAAACGGTGTCTTACGTGCAACCGACTGACACCCCATTGCAGACTAAGGCAGAACTAAGATGAGAGAATGCCCGCGGCTTGGATGGGTAGAAAGAATTCCAGGAACTGACAAGCAGTCAATTCCTTTTGCTTCATTCTCAGCTTACATACAGGAGATAAAGCATCTCCCCAATACCCATAAGGTTCAGACTGCTCAGAACTATATGGATAATAACGCAATTTGTGACTCGCGCACCCACATTAGATCAATAGCCTCAGCACAGCGTTATAGCCCCAAATCCATGAACATAAATGGAGGGTGACTCAGTTCATAGGCAAATTCAGACACATCCTAACCTGTATTGAGATAATTCGTGCAGAAAATTTTACTTTATAATGTCAAAATAGGTTGCTATTCAGTGCATTTTCTTCTGCCTCTTGTAGCAAAGTAATGATGATGTCTAAACAAATGACAAAAGTTAAGACAACTAGGTTCAAGCCTAACGAAAATTCCTTCTCTTGGTTTGATGTTAGAAGTGTATAATCAGTATCAACTATGTTTAACTCAGGCACAGGCAAAGGTAAGAGGTGTCAGTATACATTGGAATAAAATTTCTGCAAACTGCTTCATAGGGAGTAGTTACTTAATAACAGATTTTATTTAAATGTTATAATCCATAAAACATTTTCCCACCTACAGTATGACTATTCTAGCAGGGACAAAACTTGCCTGTGCACTGAGAGAAACATTGCATTTCCAGGGTCCTGAGAAGAAGGTGACTTGCCACACCCTTAATCAACTGATCAAACAATGTCCTTTGAGTTATAACATACATGATTCGATTCATTTGTATTGAATTCACATATTCAATATATGAAAAAATAGCAAACATTTTTATGATAATAGTAAATGCTTTTATAATATTACAGGCATTGGTTTAAGAACTTTATATATACTAACTCATGTATCATATACTCAATACAACAACACTATAAAGTAGGTGCTACTATTATTCCCATTTTATAGATGAAGGAGCCAAAGCAGAGAGAGATAGTCTAACTCACCCAAGGTCACACAAATCACAAGTCGCCAAGCTGGGATATGAGCTCAAGCAGTCTGGCTACTGAGGCTTCACACTTACATTCTAACTGTTTCTACTAAATGTGGACGCACAGGTGAACCTCAGCGCTTCACAGTAGCACACCAGAAACAAGAACAGGCTTCCTATAGTCTGATTAACAGCTAAGTACCCAACCATCTGAGGACTCAAGAAAATTGCACAAATTGAAACTAACTGCAGGGAGGGTAATGGGTGAATTAAAGGAATTTGCCTTATGAAGTATTTTAGAACATATGGATTTGGTTAATTATAAAGCATGGGGTGCCTTGGATCACAGGCTGTTTAAGTGTGCCCAGTACAGGTTCCAGGGGCCTGCTGAAACAGAAAAATACTTTTTGCATATGAGATTTGATAAAGCAGAATGTGAAAAATAGCTTAACACTTTTCCTACACTCCTACTGGGACTGTTTCCTTTGCAAACCCTTTCTCCTTTGAAATACCAGAATATAGGCAGTCCCTGAGTTACAAACATCTGACTTACACACAACTTGCACTTATGAAAGAAGGCTATTACAGTAAGTCCCCAATTTACAAACATCTGATTGATATATGACTCACACTTATGAATGGAGGCTATTACGGTAATTAAGTACATGTACCTGTTTCAACTCATGTACAAATTCAGCTTAAGAACAAACCTATAGAAACTGTCTCATTCATAACCTGGGGACTGCTTATAAACACTAAAGTCTGGCATACTGACTTACATCTGTAGTCCTAGCCCTTTGAGAGGCTGAGGTGGGAGGATCACTTGAGGTCAGGAGTTGAGAACAGCCTGACCTTGTCTCTACAAAAAAAAAAAAAAAAGAATAGAAAAATTAGCTTAACAAGGTGATGCATGCCAGTGGTCCCAGCTACTTAGGAGGCTGAAGCAGGAGGATTGCTTGAGCCCAGGAGTTTGAGATTGCAGTGACCTCTGATGAAGCCACTATATTCTAGCCCAGGCAAGAGTAAGACCCCACTCAAAAATCAAAAAACAAAAGCCACTGAGCAAATAAGCTAGCACACAGTCTGGATTAATGGAGGCTACATTAATGAGATTATACTGCAGCAGTTATGGTGAGTCCTAATCTCTAACTTGATCCACGAAGCATGGTACATATGCCTTACCCTACATCGTCTTGCATTTAAGCACCATCTTTGACACAGCCAGTTGTCAACCCTAAATGCATTTGTGCTTAAATCAGGCAGCGGGGTTGGTTACATTTCTCCCCAACTCTGAAAAAATTCTCTCTTTACTTATTATCCTCTGCCCTTAATTTTCTTTCTTTCTTTTTTTTTTTTTTTTTTTGAGTCAGAGCCTCAAGCTGTCACCCTGGATAGAGTGCAATGGCATCACAGCTCACAGCAACCTCCAATTCCTGGGCTCAAGCGAGTCTCTTGCCTCTGCCTCCCAAGTAGCTGGGACCACAGGCACCCGCCACAACACCCAGCCATTTTTTGGTTGCAGCCACCATTGTTTGGCGGGCCGGGCTGGATTTGAACCCGCCAGCTCAGGTGTACATGGCTAGCGCCGTAGCCCATTGAGCCACAGGCACTGAGCCCTCTGCCCTTAATTTTCACATAACAAACACTCATGTGTTCAGGTACTTGTTTAATTAACTTTTACTTAATTTTTCTTTTTTTTTTTCTAAAGACTCCAAAGAGTAGGTATATATGATGCTGTTGGTAGCCCTCTCCTCTCCGGTTTTGACAAAGGCCAAAATCTGTTCAGGTGCCCACCTTTCCCACGTGTGACTCGGAATTCATCCTAACTAGGCTAAGATTGTGATTGGTTTGGGCAAAGGCAGGTAAACAAAAGGGTTTGGTTTACCCTTTTGAGGGTTTCTGGGACTGATTTCTATACTCTTGAAAAGACATACACTGTAGAAAGAGGCTGTCTCTGCTTCAGCTAGATGTCACTGTATCTAGAAGTATCTAGAAGTGATGCCTGGAACAACAGTAGCCACTTATGATTAGAGGCCAGCTACCCTGAGAAGACAGAGTAAGAAGATGGGAAGGACCTGAGTGAGAGGTCAACTCTCAGAACCTCAACCCTTCCAAACTTCTCTGGTTATATGAAATAATAGATGTCCTCTTGGTTTAGCAAGTTCAGTCGGGGTTTTCTGTTGCTTACAGCTGAAAAGATGCTATACACGGCAGCAAAAAATATGACTGTTTAATTCACTTTAATGAATTTGTTCAATAAATATTAATTAAAAATTCCCTATCACCAAGCATTGTTCTAGAAATAGGACACAGAAATAAATAAAATGAACAAATCCCTGTGTTTATGGAACATGTGTTCTACCGGGGAATTCACTTTGTACAGTGCCTTGTACAGTAGTCTCTTCTTATCCATGGGGGATACATTCCCAGACCCCAGTGGATGTCTGAAGTGCAGTTAGTACTGAACCCCACATATCCTATGTTTTTTCCTGTACATACATACTTTTACCTGATATGAAGTTTAATTGATAAATCAAACACAGAAGAGAATAACAATAACTAATGACAAAATAGAACAATTATAACAATATTTGAGCACAAACTACTCTTGTACATAGAGGTCATTATTCAGTAAAATATGGGTTGCTTGAACACAAGCAAAGCAATACCAAGACAGTCCATCTGACACCCAAGATAGCTACAAAGTGACTAACAGGCAGATGTCACACACAGCAAGGATATGCTGGACAAAGGGAGGACCCCTGCCTGGGCAGGATGGAGTGGGACAGCATGAGATTTCATGGTACTACTCAGAACAGTGTGTGATTTAAAACTTAGAAATTGTTTATTTCTAAAATTGTCCATGTAATATTTTTAGACCAAGGGTAATCAAAGCCATAGAAAAGCACCATACAACTAGCATAGCCCAAAGTGGGAGAGGAAAGACATCCAGTGTTGGTGGGATGGGAAGAAAGTCACACTTTAATGTACCAGCACACTTTTCCAAGGCTCTTTCTTTCAGTTGCCACAGTCACCTGGTGAGGTGGATGCTATGGTCCCCGTTTTACACATGAGGATGCCGGGGCTCAGCAGCAGATCCAGGATCAGAATCCAGGTCTTCAGACACTAGCTCTGGCCTTCTCTCTACTCTCCTGCCCCCGTTAATCCAGCAAGGTAAGGAGCATTTCACTACTTGTAGGAGAAACCCACTGGGCTCTGTGTGCTGGGAGCCAGACACGTCACAGATACGTGTCTCCTCCCTAGTCTCAGGCCATTGTATGCCCTGTGAGAACTGTAAACAGGACAAGGCAGTAAAATTCAGGATGACCTCAAATAGATGGACATCTGGCAACTGGGAGATAAACACTCAGAGCTTCTAATGAGCTGTGACCATGCAAGGAGCAGAGCTGAGTTCCCTGAAGGATTTGTGGTTTCCTGGCCCATCACCTCTAACGGAGGATGCCCTGCAAGGGATGTGGCCCCAACCTCTGCAGAGACAAGCACAAACCACTCCTGGATCACAAATAGGCTGGTAAAAAAGAGGGGATGCTTCCTCCCTAGAGAACCGCATGTTTTGCACTAGTAATAAGTAAAGGACCTTTCAAAAACATCTGCTTGTGTGTTGTTTAGTGACAGAGCCAATAGTGGCTTCCATTTACTGAGCACGTGATAGATAGCAGGAAACACGCAAAGTCTTTTCTCTGTAGGATCCTATTATGAAGTTAGTTCTAATGTTTTTCCTGTTTTTACAGATGAGGAAACCAAGACGCAGAGAGTTTTACAAATTTGGCAAAGATCTTAGAACAAGTAAGTGGAGGAGCTGGGATTTCAATCAAATCTGCTACCTAACTACTGTTCTGCAGACCTCTCTATAAAGGTTTTTGTAGTTTCCAGGCCTATGTGCTTGCATTCTAGGACACTGCTTCTTAGTCAATCCGAGGTAAAGGATCTATTTGCTTGTTCATTTATTCTGTCAAATTCCCATAGATTTATACAGAATCTTAAAATGCCCACAGAGTCCCAGCACATAAAATTCATTACCTCACCTGGTCTATGTACAAGACCATCTTCTGACCACTTCTTAGATGGAACAACAATGTCAAATTGCCATGAAGTTTTCTAAAAATTTCCTCTCAGTTTCTATTTTTGCCTCATTGTGGACCACTAGCAAGTAGTTTTTAGACAGGCACTGGCCTATAGACCACACACCACAGCACTGACCAATGGACACTTAACCTGCAGCCCCCCTCACCTGAAAAGACAATGGGTCTAGTTTAAAATGATGTGCACTATATCTGCTTAAAAATGATGAGGCATAGGCATATTGCAGAGAAAGGAAACCCAGAGGTCAAAAATCAGAATTAAAAACAGAAAAAAAGAAAGAAAAGACTTTTATAAAAGATTAGTTTATAGAGCTAAAACTATCTTTCATGTTATATACTAATAAGGTACAAGTGTCCAACAGTAGAAAACAGAAAAATAATTCTGGTAAGGGCATTTATTGGCATGGTATACAGCCATGGGAGGGCATATCAGTCAGCCCAAGCTGCCATAACAAATATCATAGACTGGGTGACTTCTAAATTACAGAAATTTATTTTCTCACAGTTTAAGAGGATAGAAGACCCCAGATCAAGGTCCAGCAGTGGAGGTTGCTGGGAAAGGCTCTCTTTCTAGCATGTAGGTGCCTTTGGGTCCTCATAGAGAGATGAGTGAGTTTTCTAGTATCTCTTCTTGTAACCCTATTGAATTAGAGCCCCATCCTTATGACCTCATTTAACCTTAATTAATTCCTTAAAGGCACCACTTCCAAATATAGTCAAATTAGGGGTTAAGGCTTCAACCTATAAATTCTGGAGGGACACAATTCAGTTCATAGCCAAGGGACAATATAAAAAAAAATTAATTAGAAAATACCTATGATACAATGTTAAATAGAGAACAAAATATAAAATTACATATCCAGTATGATCCCACCTCTAACACATCAAAATCTATCAAGAAAGGACTTTATAAATGATCTTTTAATTGTAATCCTTAATTGTAAATTGGTAGATTATTTTACCTAGCAGCTTGCATCAATCTTTATCTTGGTAGACTTAAATCATATCTCATTTACTTATTTTGAGAAAGCTATTACACACATAAATTCATTCTAAGGTGTAAATGACTGATAATTTCTATTATTTTCAGGGAACAGTGCCTTTTAATAGGGGATATTAGCTGACATGAATTAATTGTCAGATTTTAGCTATCAGCAATGCAATAGGAATAGTACTTTGAAATAGGTATCAGATGAGCCCTTTGGAATTCCTGATATTATACAGTCTAAGTCTCTCAAGCCTGGTCTGAGTTCTTTTCTTATCAAATGAAAAAACTAGAGTCTTTGCCTGTACCAACAATTCATGAGACTACAATACAGATGGCTACCTTACACCCACATAAAAGGTATATATGTGGGAGCTTGTATTTAGGATTTAAAACTTACCCACTTTCCAGAAGAATTTTAAAACACTTAAGAAAATTAAAACAATGTAATTAAAAACAGAAGAGAGGGGGGAAGAGGCAAAATGGCTGACTGGAGCCAGCTTTCCGCAGAGGCTCTTGTCCAGAAGGAGAGTTAAAGGACAAAAGTTTAGCAAGCAAGCCAAAGGTTTGGATCTGAGCCAAGAGAGAAGGTTGAAGAATGCACATCAAACCTGCTGAGGCAAGCTGTGACCCCAAAGATACAAACAAAAGGCACAAAATCCATTGCCAAGCAGACTGGAGTCCCCCTCCTCCATGAGAATGGCTCACAGTACACTCCATACAAACAAGCGAGCGGAATTCTAGTATCCTCCCATTTTATCCCACAGGAGAGACCCTCTAAAAACCGACCTCCTTCCTCTACTAGGGTGCCATGGAACTCTCCTGCTAGGCATAAAACTATATATTCTCTACCTGCAATTTTGAACTCCCTGCACTCCCCTCCACTCTCACCCTGAGGTCTGGAAGCCTGTCCCCCATGGAGTCCAGATATTTGAGGATTTTCTCAAGGGGTGTGGATGGGGCATGGGATGTTGCTGGTCTGTGCTGATTCTCCAGCATGGGAGAAAGGAGAGGACAGTCAACTGAGAGGGAACTATACAGGAGTGGTGGTGCCCCAAGGGACAGAGAGGCAGCCACAGCAGTGGGAGCAATAGGGCTCACACTCCTGGGAATATTTTGAAAGGACATTCCGAATCTCTCTGGGCAACCAGAGGAAGTCAGGCATCTTCTCCAGTGGCAGCACTGGCAGAACAGATCTGGGACAGAAATTCAGGCCCCATGAGTAAAGGGTATACCTGAGGCGGTCTGGCCTTGGCGGAGCACAGAGACTAGAATACATCTGGGCAGAAGACAGAAGACTCTTAGGGCAGGGCTGACCCAGAGGACTGCTTTACTGAGCTTCAGATGCACCCAACCCTCAGAGGATTATAGCTGAGACACAGACGGGCAAACAGAGCCTGGAACTGATAGCTCAGTGCCTAGCTCTGACCATGTTTGCCCCAACACACAGCAGCCGAGACTGGGCAGTGGCAAAGAAAGGGATGAGTTGCTCAAACAGTGTCTGATCCACAGGGGAATACAGCCAGGACAGAAACAAATTCTGTGAAGTTGTTCTCTTCTGTTAGCAACATCAATCAGGGGCATGGCTAGAAATGAGTGAACCACCCCAGCCCCCATTAAGCACCTGAGGTTGTCAGATCTCACCTCCCCCTGCTGGATAGTGGCAGAGAGTGGCAGCCTGGCTGAGGAGACATAGATCTCCCTATGACTCGGGCAGGTGCAAACCCCTGGAGCATCTGCTCAATGGAGGGAACTGAATCACAGCCCTGTGGGGTTCCCAGTGACTGGGTGTGACAGAGGTGCAAGGTGGGGAAAGAGGCATCAACCTTCCCAGACTAATTTATTTTCTGGGCGGGTCCTTTGACCTCATGTATCACCAGAGCGAGTCATTCTTGAACTGCCAGCAGACCTCTGCTATCTAGTTGCCGGAGACTTTTTGAACTCTCCCACCTAAGACTGGTGCTGACTGGGACAGTTGATTTGGACCTCTTGAACTGGGCCAATCACCCGAGGACTATCCAAAGTGGTACCCTAGGTATGCGTTTGTGGGAAGATTTGATTTTCCTTTTCCAATTGTTACCTGTGGGAGACGGAGCGACTTAATTGCTGGTATTTCTCCCCACCTGAGACTTCAACCCAGAGTAAAGGGTTGATTCACTAGGGTAAATCAGAGACTAGCTGAAAATAAGACAGAGCAACTTAGCCCCACCACACCAAGAAGGCCCCCAGTTTCCCCCATAGCACTGTATGGGTCCATGGCAAAGCTCTAGGGGAAAAGGTACAGACACCAGTCCCAGATTTTGGGCAAAGGACTGGCAAATCACTACTCCTGGAGCCCCAACCCAACTTCTCCTTACCTGCTTTTCTAGCCAAACAGTGTAAAATTATCATGGGGCAGAATCAGCGGGAAAACTCCAGTAACATGAATAACCACAGTAGATTAACCCCCCCCATAAGGAATATTTTGGCAGACACAACTGAAGATCCCATTCATAAACAGATGGCTGAGATGTCAGAAACCAAATTCAGAATTTGGATTGCAAATAAGATCAATAGAATAGAGGTAAAATTGGAATTAGAAATTCAAGCAGCATTTCAAAAGTTGTCTCAAGAATTCAACGAATTCAAAAACAAAATCATCAAAGATTCTGACACATTGAGACAAGAATTTTTAGCCCTCAAAGATCTGAGAAATACAGTAGAATCCCTCAGTAACAGAATGGAGCAAGCAGAAGAAAGGGACAAAGGACATTTTGAAGGACAAAGGACATGGAAGACAAAACTTTTGAATGTTCCCAAACTGTCAAAGAGGAAGAGAAATGGAGAGCAAAAATGGATCATTCTCTCAGAGAGCTCTGGGATAATTCAAAGAAAACCAATATTCGCTTTATAGGGATCCTTGAAAGCAACAAAGTGGCTTCACAAGGCACAGAGGCTCTTCTTTATGAGCTTATGAAAGAGAACTTTCCAGACATGCCAAGAGATTCTGAAATTCAGACAGCCGACAGTTTCAGAACCCCAGCACGACTCAACCCGAATAAGACATCCCCCAGGCACATCATAATTAACTTCACTAAAGTTAATATGAAGGAGAAAATTCTGAAAGCAGCCAGACATAAGAAAACCATAACCTACAAGGGGAGGAATATTAGAATACCTGCAGATCTCTCTGCTGAAACTTTTCAAGCTAGAAGAGGGTCGTCATCAGCTTTTAATCTCCTAAAACAAAATAACTTTCAACCCAGGATCCTGTATCCAGCTAAACTGAATTTCTTTTTATGATGGAGAAATTAAATACTTTAATAACATTCACATGTTGGAGAAATTTGCCATAACTAAACCAGCTCTCCAGGATATTCTTAGACTTATCCTCCACAATGACCAGTGCAATCCTCCACCACAAAAGTAAACTCACTCAGAAACTTTTGATCAAACTCCAACTTCCACAGCAGTGAAAAGATTAAAAATGTCCAAAGGACTTTCAAAAAACTTGATACCCAAAATTCTACCAGGCTTATCAATATTCTCAATTAATGTGAATGGCTTAAATTGTCCTCTAAAGAGGCACAGGTTGGCTGACTGGACACAAAAACTCAGGCCAGATATCTGCTGCAAACAAGAATCTCATCTTATCTTAAAAGATAAATATAGACTCAGGGTGAAGGGATGATCATCTATATTCCAGGCAAATGGAAAGCTGAAAAAAGCAGGTGTTGCAATTTTATTCGCAGATACAATAGACTTTAAACCAACAAAAGTAAGGAACAATAAAGATGGACATTTCATATTTGTTAAGGGTAATACTCAATATGATGAGATTTCAATTATTAATATTTACTCACCCAACCAGAATGTGCCTCAATTTATAAGAAAGACTCTAACGGACACGAGTAATTTGATTTACTCCAGCTTCATAATAGTTGGAGATTTTAACACTCCTTTAGCAGTGTGGGATAGATCCTCCAATAAGAAGCTAACCAAAGAAATTTTAGATTTAAACTTAATCATTCAGCATTTGGATTTAACAGACATCTACAGAACATTTCATCCTAACAAAACTGAATATACATTCTTCTCATCAACCCACGGAGCATACTCCAAAATTGATCACATCTTAGGTCACAAGTCTAACCTCAACAAATTCAAAAGAATAGAAATTATTCCTTGCATCTTCTTGAACCATCATGGAATAAAAGTTGAACTCAGTAACACCAGGAATCTGCATACTTATTCACAAACATGGAAGCTAAATAATCTTATGCTGAATGATAACTGGGTCATAGATGAGATTAAGAAGGAAATTGCCAAATTTCTGGAACAAAACAACAATGAAAACACAAAGTATCAGAACCTCTGGGATACTGCAAAGGAAGTCCTAAGAGGGAAATTTATAGTACTGCAAGCCTTCCTCAAGAGAACAGAAAGAGAGGAAGTTAACAACTTAATGAGATGCCTCAAGCAACTGGATAAAGAAGAACATTCTAACCCCAAACCCAGCAGAAGAAAAAAAATCACCAAAATCAGAGCAGAATTAAATGAAATTGAAAACAAAAGAATTATACAAAAGATCAATAAATCAAAAAGTTGGTTTTTTGAAAAGTTCAATGAAATAGATAAACCTTTGGCTAACCTAACCAGGAAAAAAAAAGAGTAAAATCTCTAATTTCATCAATTACAAATGGTAAAGATGGAATAACAACAGACTCCTCAGAAATTCAAAAACTCCTTAATGAATATTACAAGAAACTTTACTCTCAGAAATATGAAAATCTGAAGGAAATTGACCAATACTTGGAAGCACGCCACCTACCAAGACTTAGCCAGAATCAAGTGGAAATGTTGAACAGGCCTCTATCAAGTTCTGAAATAGCATCAACTATACAAAATCTCCCTAAAAAGGAAAGCCCAAGACCAGAGGGCTTCACGTCAGAATTCTACCAAACCTTTAAAGAAGAACTACTACCTAATTACTCAAACTTTTCCAAAATATAGGGGAAAAAAGGAATACTACCCAACACATTCTATGAAGCAAACATCACTTTGATTCCCAAAGAAGGAAAAGACCCAACAAGAAAAGAAAGTTATAAACCAATATCACTAATGAATATTGATGCAAAAATATTCAACAAGATGCTAACAAAAAGAATCCAGCAACACATCAAACAAATTATACACCATGACCAAGTGGGTTTTATCCCAGTGTCTCAAGGCTTGTTCAATATACATAAATCTATAAGTATAATTCAGCACATAAACAACAAAAAACAAAGACTATACGATTCTCTCAATTGATGCAGAAAAAGCTTTTGATAATATCCAGCATCCCTTCATGATCAGAACACTGAAGAAAATTGGTAGAAAAGGAGTATTTCTTAAATAGATAGAGGCCTTCTCCAGCAAACCCACAGCCAATTGTATTGTATGGAGTTAAATTGAAATCATTTCCACTCAGATCAGGAACCAGGCAAGGTTGCCCACTATCCCCATTGCTCTTTAACATTGTAATGGAAGTTTTAGCCATGGCAATTAGAGAAGAAAAGATGATCAAGGGTATCCATATAGGGTCAGAAGGGATCAAACTTTCACTCTTCACAGATGATATGATTGTATATCTGGAAAACACCAGAAATTCTACTACAAAACTCTTAAGAAGTGATTGAGAATACAGCAGTGTCTCGGGTTACCAAATCAACACTCATAAACCCACAGCATTTATGTATACCAACAATAGCCAAGCTGAAAAAACAGTCAAGGACTCTATTCCATTCACGGAAGTACTAAAGAAAATGAAGTATTTGGGAGTTTACATAACAAAGGATGCGAAAGATCTTTATAAAGAGAACCATGAAACTTTAAGAAAAGAAATAGCTAAAGACATTAACAAATGGAAAAACATACCATGCTCATGGTTGGGAAGAATCAACATTGTTAAAATATCCATACTACCCAAAGCAATATACAATTTTAATGCAATCCCTATTAAAGCTCCATGGTCATACTTTAAAGATCTCGAAAAAATAATACTTCGTTTTACATGGAATCAGAAAAAACCTCAAACAGCTGAGACATTACTCAGAAATAAAAACAAAGCAGGATGAATCACACTACCAGACCTCAGACTATACTATAAATCGATAGTGATCAAATTCATAATTGCTAAGCATGGTACTGGCGCAAAAAACAGAGAGGTAGATGTATGGAACAGAATAGAGAACCAAGAGATTACCCCAGCTACTACCATTATTTGATCTTTGACAAGCCAATTAAAAAATACTAGAAGTGCAGAGAAAACTCTTGAAGGAATCGGCCTGGGCAAATATTTTATGAGGAGGACTCCCTGGGCAATTGAAGCAGCATCAGAAATACACTACTGGGACCTGATCAGACTAAAAAGCTTCTGCACAGCCAAGAACACAGTAAGTAAAGCAAGCAGACAGCCGTCAGAATGGGATAAGATATTTATAGGTTATGCCCCCAACAAAGGTTTAATATCCAGAATCCACAGAGAACTCAAACGTATTAGCAAGAAAAGGACAAGTGATCCCATCTCAGGGTGGGTAAGGGACTTGAAGAGAAACTTCTCTGAAGAAGACAGCTCATGGCCTACAGACACGTGAAAAAATGCTCATCATCCTTAATCATCAGAGAAATGCAAATCAAAACTACTTTGAGATATCATCTTACTCCAGTAAGATTAGCCCACATTACAAAATCCCCAAACCAGAGATGTTGGTGTGGATGTGGAGAAAAGGGAACACTTCTACTGGTGGGAATGCAAACCAATATGCATCTTTTGGAAAGATGTTTGGAGAATACTTAGAGATCTAAAAATAGACCTGCTGTTCGATCCTATAATTCCTCTACTAGGTATATATCCAGAAGACCAAAAATCACATTATAACAAAGATATTTATACCAGAATATTTATTGCACCCCAATTCATAATTGCTAAGTCATGGAAGAAGCCCAAGTGCCCATCAACCCATGAATGGATTGATAAATTGTGGTATATGTACACCATGTAATATTATTCAGCCTTAAAGAAAGATGGAGACTTTGCTTCTTTCATGTTTACATGGATAGAGCTGGAACATACTCTTCTTGGCAAAGTATCTGAAGAATGGAAGAAAGAGTATCCAGTGTACTCAGCCCTACTATGAAACTAATTTATAGCTTTCATATGAATATTAAAATAGGATTATAGCACAAGAATATGGGGAAAGGGGCAAGGGAGGGGAGGGAAAGGGGGAGGATGGGTGAAGGGAGGGTAATTGGTGGGACCACACCTATTGATTGATGCATCTTAGGAGGGTACAAGTGAAACTTACTGAATGCAGAATATAAAGGTCTTAACACAATAACTAAGAAACTTCTATGAATGCTATGTTAACCAGTTTGATGAAAATATTTCAGATCATATATGAAACCAGCACATTGTACCCCATGATTGCATTAATGTACACAGCTATAATTTAATTTAAAAAATTAAAAAAAACAGAATAGAAAAGTTTACAATGGCCAAAAGAATAAAAGAAAGATATCACTATCATACAAGGGAGCAACACATCTGGTTTATGTTCTCCTCTTGGAACATAGCATAATTTTTCACTCAATAAAAATTTGCTGATTGATTGTATATCTCTTAACACTTCTCACAGTAGGTGTTCCAAATGAACAAATGTAATCAAAATGCATTAATTGCAAAGTTTAGCTACCTCCTCCTAGGAAATTTGAGAAAATCAATACCCAAATAATGAAGTATTTTGTAAATTCCAACGCAATCGCTTGTTCTGATTGTTTTATTTTTCCATTAAACCATTTATAGCATCTCAGGCCTGATGTACATTCTGTGTTATCACTTTATAATGTATTTAGAACTCAACAGACTCCCCTTCCCCTCACCTCACCATCAGATAATCCACATAGGTCAAATCTGGTGTCAAGCAAATTAAAGTGTTATTTTATTATCCAAAGTAATTGTTTCTGTATTAAAAGGCCATTATGCTGAATTGGTTATGTTGGTGATTATACCATTAAGAACTGAGGCTACCTATTGGTTTAGCTGAATGCCTATGTTTGTGAAAGTCTTCTTTAAGCTCTCCTATACGTAGCAAATCATTCTTAACTGGGTACTCCAAATGGTCTGTGTACCTCAGATGTATTTTTCTAAGTCATTAACACATTGAAGCCCTTCCCCCAATTCCCCAATCAACCATTAATTAACAGTATAAGAAGAAAGAATTAGGCCTCCCATTGTGATGTGGCTGGGACTAAGCCTTTCAACAATGAAGGTGCTTAGACCCAGTCACTGGCTGAGCTCCCTTATTCACATCAAATATGCTATCATAGGGAACAGAGAGGGGTTAGCAGAACAATGCTTTTATTAAGAGCTTTTTTAAATCTACTGGATAAGAATATATTTTTTAAAGTTTCAAGGAATCTCAATGTTATATGTAATCTCAATGTTATATATAACATTGTTATATATGTTAATGGAATTTTGAAACAAATTCATTAGCTGAACTTTCAAACAGCTTTCATATCTGAAGACCCACTAAGTGCTAAGCACCACTTTAGGCAATTCAACACTTACAAATCTCTGCAAGGGTTCTTATTTTACAGATGGGGAAAGAAGCTTAGAGAGGAGAATCCACCAAAACCCATGGCAACTTGGAAGCTGTATCAACAATCACTTGTGCGTGTCTCTAACACAGGCTTCTGTCGTATATAAACCACAGCAATCCAGCTCCAAGCTTACATTATATGCTAGGAAGTTCTCATACCTAAGAACCATATGGTTAATCATAAATCAACAAAACCCTGTAAAATTCCAAGAAATAAACTTTACAAGAAACAGGCAAAATCTACTTGTGATAACACACACACAGAGGACATTCAAACAAAGGCTTGAACAACCGGCAAATCATGTCTCATTCTCATTTTTTTTTTTTAATTTTGCTTTAATCATCTTATTTTGAAGGGGTTTTTTTTCTTTTCTTTTTTTTTTCTTTTCTTCCTTTAGCAATTCTCTTGCCCTTAGCCTCCCAAGTAGCTGGAACTACAGGTCTCTGCCAAAATGCCCAGCTTTTTTTGGTAGAGATAACATCTCACCCTGGCTCACTTTGGCTCAGGCTGGTCTCGAACCTCTGAGCTCAGGGCAATCCACCCACCTCAGCCTCCCACAGTGCTAGGATTACAGCGTGAGCCACCATGTCTCATTCTCACATAAGAAGACTGACAATTGTGAAAAACCCAATTCTCCCCCCAAATTAATCTATAAATTTATATAAACTGTATAAATTATATAATTAGAATGAAAATCCCAAAACAATTTTTTGGGAAACTTTGGTAATATTCTGAAGTTCCATCTAGAGTAACAAACATTCAAGAATAGCCAGGAAAATTCTCAAAATGAAGAGTAATGAGATATTAAAAGTGTAGTGCTGGCACAAAAACAGATTGATCAAATGACTATGATTGGACCTAGAAAGTGTGTGTGCACATTTAGCACATAATCAAAGCAGCATTTTATATGAGCATATTAAGATAAATTATTCAAAAATGATCTTAAAAAAACTGGCCAGCCATTTGGATAAAAAAAAAAATAGAACTGCATCCCAGCCTTATTCTTTATACTGAATTAAATTCCAGAAGGATCAGCAATTTAAATGTAAAAGTTGGAACTACAAAAGTAATAAGGGAAAAATGGATGTTTTATTATCCAGGAAAAATAGCACTCTTTCTTATCATACATTGAAGGCCAGAAATGAAAAGGGAAAAAATCTGATAAGTTATGTTTCACAAAAAATATACAACCCACAGGCTGGGCATGGTGGCTCACACTTTAATCCCAGCACTTGGGAGACTGAGGCAGGTGGATTGCCAGCTTGGAGACCAGCCTGAGCCAGAGTGTGACCTTGTCTCTAAAAGTATTTGGGCATTTTGGGAGGCTGAAGCTAGAGAATAGCTTAAGCCCAGGAGTCTGAGGTTGCTGTGAGCTGTGACACCATGGCACTCTATCAAGGGCAACAAAGTGAGACTCTACCTGAAAAATAAAAAAGGAGCAAACAATAATCTGAGAACAAATAAGACATTTAAAGGGTTAAAACTGACCTTAAAAAGAGAGTATATAAAATACTTTCTTCTCTGTCTTCTCTACACTGTTGGATTTTTTTACAGTGAGCATGTATTTTTGAGAGATTTCCTACAATTGGACTTTTCAAAGGGCAGGAAAGCCTTACAAATTGACCTTAAAAAAAGGTTTCCTCTCTCTTCTCAAAATTTAGTGTAGTAGTTAGGTCATGTCACTATGTGTTTAGACTCCCAATCATTTCTCTCCTCACACGTAGGTATTATCTTACTAGATAAAAACAATTCTGGAGTCTTTTTATTGTTTACTTAACATTGCATCATTCCTTCTTTCATTGGCCCATTTATTTGGTCAGTATTTGTTACATACCTCTACATGGTCCAGTTGCTTTGCTAAGTCATAAGCACATTAACATTTTTTTTTTTTTTTGAGACAGAGCCTCAAGCTGTCACCCTGGATAGAGTGCCATGGCATCACAGCTCATAGCAACCTCCAATTCCTGGGCTCAAGCGAGTCTCTTGCCTCTGCCACCCAAGAAGCTGGGACTACAGGTGCCAGCCACAATGCCTGGCCATTTTTTGGTTGCAGCCATCATTGTTGTTTGGCAGGTCTGGGCTGGATTCGAACCCACCAACTCAGGTGTACATGGCTGGCACCTTAGCCCATTGAGCCACAGACGCCAAGCCAACATTTTTGGAAGACTAATTCTGAGTGATATAACTTTCTTCTTTCCCAATTTTCTCCAGGAAGAAGCCAAACTCCACAATCAAACCATAGGTCCAGAAATATCAGCCATACAACTATTTTGATGTTAATTTTAATAATCTTGGGAAATGACAAGGAAAAATTTCAGGGTGATGTCTTAACAGTTGAAGACTAACAATTAGAATTACTTTTCAGGCTGGGCGAGTTGGCTCACACCTGTAATCTTCGCACTCTGGGAGGCCAAAGTGAGTGGATTGCCTGAGCTCATGGGTTGGAGACAAGCCTGAGCAAGAGGGAGACCCTGTCTCTAAAAAATAACTCCGCATAGGGGCAGGTGCCTGTAGTCTCAGCTACTTGGGATGCTGAGGCAAAAGAATTGCTCGAGCCCAAGAGTTAGAGGTTTCTGTTAGCTATCAAGCCATGGTACTCTACCAAGGACGACAAAGTAAAACAGTCTCAAAAAAAAAAAAAAACTAGAATTACTTTTATCTGGTGCTCACAGTCCCAGATGAGTACTTTTGGATCTCCTGGTTATATCAATATAGAAATATAGTAGAACCTCCATAGTTTACCACTTCCCCACATTGATCATCTCCTTAAGTTGACCTAACTTTCATAGACCTGACATGTATCACATGTACCTCTATATATTGACCATCTCTGTAAGTTATATATTAATCACTTGGACTGTGATACACAATATTAATTTACCCTCTATGACTTGATCGGTTGAGTCCACTCTACACCAAGAGGTAGAAGATGTGGGCTTTGCCCCTTAGGTTTATTATTTTTTTCTTTAGTATAAGTTCCTTTTTCATGTTTTATTATTACTAAGTGTTGGATTAGGCCTAACATACTATTGTTTATCATACATTGAGGAAGATATTTTTCAATGTGAAGGACTAGTCTGAATTTTAGGTACATCCTACCTAAAAAATTTACTGAAATAAATTTCAGTAAATTGGATTAGGCCTAACATACTATTGTTTATCTCATGTTGAGGAAGATATTTTTCAATGTGAAGGACTAGTCTGAATTTTAGGCACATCCAACCTAAAAAATATTACTGAAAAATTCTATAGTTAATTGAGACATGATGGCCCAAAGGAAATAACTCAAAGAGCTGTCATTGAAGGAAAAGGTTGGTCTTCTACATTTTCTGGAAAGCAGCAACCAAAGAAAGATGGTGGATTAATTTAGTGCTAGAATACAGTTAGGAACATCCAAAACTGTAAACATCAGTACTTGGAGGGATATGGAAAGGAAAGCAGAAACCTATAGCAGAAAAGAAGAAAAACTTCCCTCGGTGAAGTCAATGAAGACACATTACACTGGCTCAAACAAATGAGGGCAGTTAATTCTTAATCTCTAAACTGATGATCCAAGAAGTTGCTAAAAATATAGCACAGTAATTCAAGGTGGCAAATTTCGAACCATCAAGTGATTTGCTCAAGAAAGTTAAACTGCACACAATAACGAAGAAAATGCCATGAAAGCCATGTCAACCAGTTCAATGAAAATATTTCAAATTGTATATAAAACCAGAACATTGTACCCCATGACTGCATTTAGGTACACAACCCTGATTTAATTTAACAAAAAAAAAAAAGAAAGTTCAACTGCAACACGAGATTTCCCAGAAAGTCTTTGTGGTAAATCCAATGATGTTCCAGTAGAAATAGTAGAAGAGTTCATCAGAAAGTTCCTGGACTTTGGCTCAGCGCCCATAGCACAGAGGTTAGGGTGCTGGCCACATAGACCGGGCTGGCAGGTTCGAGCCTGGCCTGAGGCAGGTCAACAACAATGACCAATGAAACAGTAAAATAAGTAGACATTGTGGTGGGCGCCTGCAGTCCCAGCTATTTGGGTGGCTGAGGCAAGAGAATCACTAAAGACCAGGAGTTTGAGGTTGCTGTGAGCCGTGACACCAAGGCACTCTACTCAGGGCAACATAGTGAGACTCTGTCTCAAAAAAAAAAGTTTTGGGGCTTTGCCGGAGGTTTCAAAGATGATGACATCTGAAAAAGAGTGTAGACTCTTCCAGGGTGATGCCTTACAGGAGCCTCATCATGAAGGGTAAGAAATGTAAAAGTATGAAACTTTCCAAAGAATGTTTCACAGTTTTGCTTTGTACTAGTTCACTGGAAGAGAAACTAAAGCCCTTGGTGACAGGTAAATCGGCAACTTGGTAAATGCGCATTCACCCTGTCACTTTTTGGTCAAACAAATGCACATGGATGACTAGTGCCCTTCGTGGGGAGAGAGTAAAGAGCATCAATCAAGAACTGAAGAAGATGGCAGCACCCATAGCTGGGTGGGAAGGGCACCGGCCACCCACACCAAGGCTGGAAGGTTCGAACCCGACCTGGGGTCTGCTATATAACAATGAGAACTGCAACAACAACAACAAAAAAAAGCCGGGTGTTGTGACAGGTGCCTGTAGTCCCAGCTACTGGAAGGCTGAAGCAAGAGAATCGCTTAAGCCCAAGAGTTTGAGGTTGCTGTGAGCTGTGATGCATGGCACTCTACCCAGGGTGACAACTTGAGACTCAAAAAGAACTGAAGAACAAATGTCTGTTCTACGGACAGTAGATAGCTGTCCTACCCACCCACGGGTGAATCATCTCATAAATGTGACTGTCAAATTTCTGTCTCCAAACACAACCTCCAAAATATAAACTCTTGACCATTTAAAATGCACCATTGATCACAGCTCCTGCAGCGGGTCACCTCTAAAACACAAACTTGTGGTCTGCCTGCGGGGACAACTTTATCTGCTGCATCAGTTAGTGTTCTAAAAGCTGGCCTCTGGGTCAGTTCTGCTTGGAATAAAGTTCAGCCAGCAACAATACAGAAGTGTTTCAAGAAAGTTGGACTTGTTACAACCCAGGAGCACTATGTTTTGGCCCCATCAAACAGTCCATCTTCCATGGCAGAATTCAAAGGAGTAGATTTTGAAGGTTGGTGCAACAGAGGAGGAGGTGGCAACTTATAAAGAACCTCTCCCAGAAGCATTTTTCCAAGCAGTATTTGACTAAAGTACAGACCAAAGTAAAAGTGCATGAAGCAGCTGAAGCAGTGTAAGATTCAAAGGAGGATGTCAAAGAAATGGCAGAGACTCCAAAAGAAGAGAATTTTGGACATCTGATAATGCGTTTAAAGCCATTTGCTGTCTAAAAATGGCCAACTATGCTGAGCAGTGTAACCAGTTTTAAGAGTGTGAGTGCTGGCTCGGAGCCTGTGGCTCAAGTGGCTAAGGCGCCAGCCACGTACACCTGAGCTGGCAGGTTCGAATCCAGCCCGGGCCCGGCAAACAACAATGACGGCTGCAACCAAAAAATGGCCAGGGGTTGTGGCGGGCGCCTGTAGTCCCAGCTACTTGGGAGGCAGAGGCAGGAGACTCCCTTGAGCCCAGGAATTGGAAATTGCTGTGAGCTGTGATGCCACAGCACTCTATCCAGGGTGACAGCTTGAGGCTCTGTCTCAAAAAAAAAGAAAAAAAAAAAAAAGAGTGTGAGTGCTTTCCCCACGAACATTTGTAAAAAGAAAAGAAACAGGCCCAGATTGACTGTTTTTTCAGAAAGAATAATTAAACCATAATTATGGATTAATAATATAGTAATAAAATGGTAAATGCACTGATATTGATAATGCATTGATTTTTAATAATGTAGTAATAAAATAGTAAATGCACAGATTTTGTATGATACCATATGTATGGTTTTACTGTGTTTTGATTACGTATGATTTTATGTAATATTCTTTAATGAAAGCTGTACAAGAAAGTAAAGTACCATGTAGGTATCAGTACAGCAGGTTAGGTCCTTATGTTGACCACTTCCACATGTGACAAAGTTGTTAGAGTCCTTGAGTGGTTAGCTTACAGAAGTTCTCCTGAATTCATGTCTCCTGGCACCCGAGAGCGTGTATGGCATACTTACTTGTGTGGATACTCTGCCAGGTGGCCTCCCTCATACTGGTTGAGGGACACACCCTTTCACAATGACCACTCTTCCAAAACGATCTTTACTCTGGTTAATCTGGGAATGAATCTTTGATGAGAAATTCTGCCATCTAAACAAAGACTGCAGGTCCCCCAAATCCAGACCATGACGTGGGCCTGGCCCCTGTTCTCCAAGGCAGTAAAAGCATACTCTCTTCAGACTCTCAATCAACCTTAGGAGGCCAAGGTGGGAGGATGGCTTGAGTTCAGGAGTTTGAGGCCAGCCTAAACAAGAGCAAAACCCCATCTCTACTAAATGGAAAAACTAGCCTGGCATCGTGGTGAGTCCATATAGTCCTAGCTACTTGTAAGGCTGAAGCAAGAGGATTGCTTAAGCCCAAGAGTTTGAGTTGCTGTGAGCCATGATGCCACAACACCCTACCCAGGGCAAAATTTTTTTTGTTGTTGTTAAAAACTAAGATACAAACACACGTTTTAGCCTAGGCCTACACAGGGTCAGGATCATCAATATCACTGTCTTCCATTCCCACATCTTGTCCCACTGGAAGGTCTTCAGGGCAATAATACATATAGAGCTGTCATCTCCTGTGATAACAATGCCTTCTTCTGGACACCTCCTAAAGGACCTGCCTGAGATGTTATTATACAAAGTTAACTTTATATATATTTGTGTAAAATGTTATATATATTTTTGTGTATATATGTACAAACATAATACACTTCAAAATAATAATAAAAAGCATACTAAATACCTAAGCAATCATTTATTATCATTGTCAACTATAATGTATAGTACACAATTGTATGTGAGATACTTTTGTTTAATCACCATGTACCAGTAATGCATTTTATTATGATGTGGAGACATATACAATCTCACTAGGCAATAGGAATTTTTCATCTCCATGATAATCTTTTAGAACAAACATCGTGTATATTTATATAGTTTGTTGTTGACCAAAATGTTCTTATTCAGCACATGACTTTGTATCTGTTCTTTTAAACACAAATTTTACAAACATTACTCTTCAATGTCTTGTATTTTTCAATTAATAATTTCAATCAATAATGCAATCATATGCCCCATACAGTTGACTGTGGTGGTATAGAAGAAAGGAAGGAGAGGGAAAATGCATTTTTTATTTCATCCACTTCTACAGAGTTTAAATTACTGTTTTTTGTAATTTTTTGAATGTTCAATAGTTTGAGCATATTACTGTTACAATACTATTGAACATATTACATTTATGATTTTTTAACTGTCTTCTAACTTCCTATCATCTTCTTCTTTTTTTGTTTTTTGAGACAGAGTCTCACTATGTCGGCCTCAGTAGAGTGCTGTAGCGTCACAGCTCACAGCAACCTCAAACTCTTGGGCTTAAGTGATTCTCTTACCTCAGCCTCCCAAGTAGCTGGGACTAGGCGCTATTTTTTGTTGCAGTTGTCATTGTTGTTTAGCTTGACTGGGCCAGGTTAGAACCCTTGTTGTTGTTTTATCTATTTCAGCCTAACCAACTAGGTTTTCTCAGAACATAGATTATTTATTCCATGTAACTCTCGACCTCATATGCATCTCTGAAGCTTATCCTCCCCAAACCACTTTCTTGCTTTAAATATGAATTTTCCTAGGCCTTTAGCTATGATAAACCAAATGAAACCATCAGTACATGGATCCCCAATCCAGGTATCGAATGACAAAAAGGACATCTGGAGGAAAAGCTGCTAACTCAGTTGCATCAGTTAAAATATCAACACACATTAGCGATGCCACAGTGTCATGAAGCAGGAGGTCAAAAACCCACGCACCCTTCTCTGGGAGTCACGGTGGGACTTAACTGGGGCAGTTCTGGTCCTGCCATTAGGACCAGAAGCACTCCAATCTCAACGAAAGTGCATAAGACACCACCATTAGCCCCGGATCATTGCCACGATAGACCCAAACAATTCCAGTCTATCGTGTCAATGTGTATTCTGGGAGTCTTTAACACACGGATCATTGGCGAGCTGTGCCATAAAAGCCCTGTAGGAGCCGTGGCCGGGTACGGAATCGACGCACACTGAGGGACTCCCCCATGCCTGGATCATTTGCAGCGCATCCTGTCAATGCACATTCCAGGAGCTCTCACTCCGCAGCCTGTGCGCGCTGAGGAACAATGTCCACCGAAACTCCTTCTGAAATAGTTGCTACAGTGCGTACACAGTATTCACTTTCCTGAACGGCATGTCAGCAAGTTTGGTACGCAACAAATAACTCCTAAAAGGCACAAAACGCTCCTCGAGGGCCACCTCCACACCCAGACGGGTGATCCATGGCATTACGGCCCCGCTGTGGGAGAGCGTGAGTTTCCTTTACAGTGAACAAGGGCAAAAAGAGCAGCTTGCAATCTAAGCTGCTGCTTCTCTGCAGTGTTGTGGGGGGTTTTAATATAACCCCAAATACTTTCAAATTATTTTCCTGGGCATTTGATGCCTAGGATCCAAGGACCTTCCCTCTCCCTCCCCTGTTCCAAAGCATCTGCAGAGTAAAGAGGGAAGGGTTAGAGGAAAGCTCTGGGCCTTAAGCCTCTAGACCAGTGTTTTTCAACCTTTTTTTATCTCATGGCACATTGAACTTATGTTGATCAAAAAAGAGTAAAAAACATATATACTTACTGTGCTTTGAACTTCTTTCCGAAATAATTTAATTAATGATCTTTAAAATTTTTTCTTGGCACATGTAGGGTCCTCTCACTGCACAGTGGTTGAAAATCACTGATCTAGACGATTGCTAACAGAAATAGAACACCAGCCACATGTATAGCTTTAAATGTTCTTTGTAGCCACATTTTTTTTAAGTAAAATGAAACAAATGTAATTGATTGTAATACTATATATTTTCCTCCTGAACTATTACCATTGTAATATCCAATCAATGTGTTAAAATCACTAATGAGACAGTGTGCAGTCTTTGTTTCATACAGAGTCTTCTTTACAATGCAGCGTGTATCTTCCACTGAGAGCACCTTGATTTGAATTAGCCACATTTCAAGGGCTCAGTAGCCTCGTGCCGTCAGTGGCTGCCCAGTGGGCAGCACAGCTCCCGAGGCCCAGGAAAAGGAATCCCTGTAGCTTGAATGGTCGCTGTTCCTCCCACTGCCTGTCTCCAGGCAGGCCTGCGTCTGTCTGTCCACTCATTTCCTCGCCTGTGCTGTCGCTGTTGCACAGCCTTTTCCTAGCAGCCTTGAGTGCGTGGCTGTTTTTGTTTTGCCCTGCCATCATAAAAATGACCACAAATACGCAGAAAGAGGGAAGAAACTAGTGCAGACCGAAACCGTAAAGCCAGCGCCAGGTCATCTTTCTTGGAGATGGAGAAGCAGTGGGGAGTAAGGGCGGCCGGGGCGTGGACTGAGTGTGAGGGTGGCGGCCTCGCTGCGGCCACTCACCCCTTCCCCAAATGTGCCGCTCGCGGTCGTGGGGTCACCGGCAGTCGGGCCTGGCAGGGTCGCTGGTGACCGAGGCCGTCTTGCCCGAGACACAGAGGAGGAGGGAGCAGAGGCGAGGGAGGCGCGCACGAAGACGCGGGGGAAGAGAGGGAAGCGGGGCGCGGGGCGCGGGGCGGGAGGGAGGCGAAACCGGCGGGGCGCTGCTGACAACTTCATTACCTCCGCATGTAAAAATGACTGCCGGGGAATGCAAATGGCTCGCCGGTCTCGGCCGCCTGCCCGGGTTCCGCCGCAGACTGCAGCCGGAGGCCCCGGGAGCCGCGGCGGCCCGAGGCGCAGACGCGCCGCCGTCCCCGGCAGGAGCGGCCCGGGGGCCCGAGGTGGGCAGAGGGAGGGCTGGACGGCTGGGGACTGCTTAGCTGGTAAAATTCGCTCGTCGGTTTAAGCAGATGTCCTCCCGACGCCAGCATCCAAATAATGCGATGGAATAACCAGAAAAATGAGAGTACTCGGTGGGGACGATTTGTAACCTTGAACCCTAACAGAGAAGGTTGGACCCCACTGGTCTCCGTCCGACACTGCCACAGTTTTAAATTAGCCATGATCAGGCTTAGCGGAGAGGTGCGCGCTGCTGCCTGTTCCCCCGGCCCTGTGCACCTGCAGCCACCAAGACGATGCTGCTGTGTCACTGTGCACAGCCCGCGTCCCAAATCCCCAGCCTAACCTAGCTCTCCAGATGGAACCTGAGGCAAGCCGTGCGCAGACAGAAAAGAGAGAGCCTTGGAGAGCCTCTCTTCCTCTGGCGTGGAGAGGAGGGATGGATGACTTACTCCTTGGCAAGAAATCACCACCTGCCTTCTGTGCTCCCGTTAGCACATCCGGGCCCTTTGTAAACTTCTGGAGGGAAAAAGTCGGTAACTCTTTTAAAAAACAGCAACAACATAAGTTAACAGTAAACATCTTCTCAGGTCTTATTGGATCCAACGCATCGCGCCAACTGCTTTACTTACATTATTTCTGTCACAACAACCCTATTGCTCTCTTGGGAGGTGGACTTCAGAAACCAGGCCCCACTGCACTCTCAACCACTCTCCAGTGTTTCTTGGACCCTTCTTGCAGCTCACACAGCTGTCTACACTCCTTTCTTCCCACCTGCACCCTCATTCCTCCCCAGCCTAATGGCCCAGGGGTAAATCCCAAGTAGTTGAAATCTCTCATGACCAACCTTTTCTTGTCCAGGTATTGGTTTAGAAATGAGCTTGTGACCAATCTTGGACAGTGCCACACAAGGGGACATCTGCTGGGGTTTCTGAGAAATGCTTCCTTACTCTAATAAAAGACCCAGCCTGTGGGATGGCCCATCGCCTATGGTCCCAGCTGTTTGGGAGACTGAGGCGGGAGGATTTGGAGACTGTGTGAGTTATGATCAGGCCATTATAATCCAACCTGGACAACAGACTGGGGCCCTGTCTCTAAAATAAACAATTAGATAAATACATGCATACGTGGGGGCCTGTAGAAGCAATTTCCATTTTTTCTAGATAGCGCATTTCTACTACCAGATAAATACATAGGGGGAGGGCAACACATCTTTGCAGAGATTTGTATGGTTGTGGGGTTCAGTAAACTAAGGGAAGAGTTAAAGTTTAGAACATTGTGTCCTATTCCTATCTCTATCATTGACGAAATCATGCTGCCTCATGTTTATTCAGGAACAAATTTAAAGCTTAATTTATTTCTAGAATAAGAAAAGATATAAAGAAGTAAACAAATGAAAACTCTAGAAATTTGGTCTTGTCTCTTCCCAGCTCTGTGTTTCTATCTCTTCATCAGAGTTTCTGCTCTTAAGCACTTTAACGGAACCTCACACTTCTAATTTCTCTTCCTGGGCAGCCACCTCTAACCACATTCAGCCTCAAGGCAGCTTGACCCCAACTCCCTTTTCCCTCAAACAGCATCTCTCTGCCTACACAGGCAGGGCAACCAGGAGCATCAGACACCTCATCTAACCCCCCTATACTCACACACTCAGGCATGTGAACCTGACTGCCTTTGAAATGTTTACTGGACTTCATCAAATAGTCTCTTGGATGAATATGCATCTAGTTTTAAACTTTGGGGAAAACAGTAGCTACTTAACCAGTTAGTTACTCATATCCTTTGCCAACTGCTTTAAAATAATCTGAATTAGCAAGGATTTTTATTGTTTCATTAAAATCATTTTGCACACTTTTCATTAAAATATGGGGGGAAATCATATCGGATATATACTATATGTTTTATTAATTCATCCAGAGTCAGTAGGTGGTGACTAGCTCAAATATCTGTTTCCTACTGCCAAGGAAAGGAAGCCCAAACTCTTTAGCTAGACATTCAAGACCCTCTAAATATAACTAACGCTTCTTCAGCCTGATTTGTCTGCCACTGTACACCTCCAAATCATCCTGTTGCTTTTATCGTCCTATGACATAGACTTCAGTATGGTGGGTGCCCATGTTCTCTACAATGCCCTTGAACTTCCTGTCTCACTGTTCAAATATCACTGATCCATCCAGGTCCAGATTAAACACCACTTCTTCCAAGAAGCTTTTCCCATTCCTCACCTATAATGACACAAAATATTGAGATACTTAGTATTTTTTCTCAGCAATATTTAGCATATGTTTTATTTACTGACCCATAGTATTCTCAAAATAATTCACATTTCCGAACTTAAGGATGAGCTGTTCTCTTAGATGTGATAAAATAAACCTCCTTATAACTCTTGTTTTTGTTAGGATAACTTAATGATTTAAGTAATAGAAAAATCTGCCTATAATGTCTTTAAAAGCATGGAAAAGGTGGTGTCTTAGGTAGGAAGTACCAAAGTAGCAGAGGCTAAAGTTGGTTAATCCTGAAGCTCAAAAATGGCTAATTTAATGGAGCTAAAGAGTTAATCTTTCCACTCTGCCATTGTCGACTGGTAGATCTTGTGCTTAACTAGTTTTCCTCAAGGTCTTGAAAAGGCTGCCATAATTCCAGGCATCAGTGTAAGCCAAAAAGACACTATTCTTCTCTTAAATTTCTTAAAAGAGTATAGAAATTACAACAGAAGATGCCTCAGAAGTCTTTTTCCTCTTATCTCATTGGCCAGAACTGGGGCATATGTATGTCTCTAAACTATCACTGGAAAGGAGAGGACATTATCACAATTGATGACTAATCAGGATTTACTTTGGAGTTATATTGGTGGTAGGTGGCAGGAGAGCAGGAAATAGTCCAGGCAATGCCAAAACAAAAGCTGAATTTTAGCCAGTTACCCAGTGCAAACCATCCCAAAGCTGAACGGCTTAAAAAATTTTTTACTGAGGGACTCTACCTAACAAATGCAAATATAGTTATGTAGTTGTTGGTATCCTCACATTATCCTAAAATAATATATATATAAATTATATATATAAATATATATATATATTTTTTAATTAATTATTTTTGGCTGGACAAGGTGGCTCATGGTTGTAATCCTAGCACTCTGGGAGGTCAAGGAGGATGAGTCGCCTGAGCTCAGGAGTTTAAGATCAGCCTGAGCAAGAGCAAACCCTGTCTCTACCAAAAATAGAAAAACTAAACTAGCCAGGGGTGGTGGACACCTGTATTCTCAGCTACTTGGGAGGCTGAGGCAAGACGATCACTTAAGCCCAAGAGTTTGAGGTTGCTGTGAGCTATGACACCATGGCGGAGTAAGACTCTTGTCTTAAAAAAGAAAAAATATGTATTTTTTCTCAAGACTCTGGGTTGGGCTCCCAAGGAATTAGGGAGGACTGCTGTTGAGTAGGCACTAAAAGTATTGCCAACAATTAATGACATGGTGGGGGTGAAGAAAGGGGAGAGCAGAGAAAGAATCAGGGAAGGGGTGGGGAAAGGAAGAGCAGAGAGAAGGAAGGAGCGAGGGGGTGGGGTCTTGGTGTGTGCCATACCTTTTGGGGGCAAAACACCATTGTAAGAGTGACTTTACCTAACAAATGTAATCAGTGTAACCTGGTTTCTTGTACCCTCAATGAATCCCCAACAATAAAAAAAAATAAATAAAAATAAAAAAAAGTATTGGCAACTTATAATGGTTTATTACTTGAAAATAAAAAATAATTACATTGTTCTTGTATTGGTTCTTTCTACATATAAAAAGGTATTTTAAAAAAGGGTATCTAGGCTTAACGCAGTGGCCTCGCACCTGTAATCCTAGCACTCTGGGAAGCTGAGGCAGGTGGACTGCTTGAACTCGTGTGTTTGAGACCAGCCTGAGCAAAAGCAAGACCCGTTTCTCCTAAAAATAGAAAAACTGAGGCAAGAGGATCTCCTAACCCCAAGAGTTGGAGGTTGCTGTGAGCTGTGATGCCACAGCACTCTACCCAGGGCAAAAGCTTGAAAAAAAGGGGGGGTATGCAAATAGCAAATTGATTGGCTAAATTTGGCTGATAATCTTTTTAGGGCATGGTAAAATCACATTTGCTCTCTTGCTTTGTTTTTCCCTTCTAAATTTTATGGGCCCCACATAGGGTTTTTTCTGTTGTCTTTTGTTTTTTTGTTTGTTTTTATTTATAGATAAACAGTCTTGCTCTGTTGCCCAGGGTGGAATGCTGTGGCAAGATCATAGCTCACTGTAACCTTGAACTCCTGTGCTGGACTCAAGGAATCATCCTACCCTGACCTTCTATGTACCTAGAGCTCTAGGTGCACACCACCATGCCCGGCTAATTTTTAAATTCTTGTTTTTAGAGACAGAGTGTCACTGTGTTGGCCAGGCTGGCCTCAAACTCCTTGTCTCAAGTGGTCTGCCTCCTAAGTTG
Source organism: Arctocebus calabarensis (assembly GCA_963573935.1). Lineage (NCBI taxonomy): Eukaryota > Metazoa > Chordata > Mammalia > Primates > Lorisidae > Arctocebus > Arctocebus calabarensis. The sequence goes on from CAUYON010193013.1 coordinate 66,160, forward strand.
GAATTACAGACATGAGCCACCATGTCTGGTCTAAAGTGAACCATTTTTGGATGGTTTTGAATTCACACCTCAAACTAAGTTCTTTAGTTTGTAGACATTGAAGAACTGAATCAGAAGGTTAACAAAGAGTCCCTTTAACTTAGCAAATAACTGGATTATTCATCATCAGAATATTACTCTTTGGAAAACCTGTAAATTACAGAAAGTGTCTGAAAATAAAGTTATGAAATTGTCAATTCCCCTCTTTTCCCTGAGGCATGTAGGAAAATTGCAACATACATTCTTTTTTTCATAATGTTACCTCCTTATCCTAAATGGGCTTTCTAGTTCTCTGTTAATTTTTATATATGTAAGGCTAGAAAGTTCTTAAGTGGTACCTACAGTTAGACTCATGTCATTTACTAAAATAACACATGGACTTCCTTTTGTGATTATATCTTGCCTCTTCTAATAAGTGTATAACTGCCGCTATAACAATACCTAGTCAGATGATGGATGTTCCTACAATAATACTCTCCCTTTCTTGCAAAGCATTCATTTCCTTGTACAAAATCTGATGTATTCCAATACCATTTCTGTGAACAGTGAAGCCAGAATGACAACCCCCTAATTTGATAGGTGGAGAAACTGAGGCCCTAGAGTTTCTGGAAGTTCCAGACTAGTTAGTGACAGAGTGAGATCTTGCTATTTTATTTTCTGGTCGATTAACACAGTGCTGTCAATGATTAACATTCAGGACAGAACTAACTCTAGCCAGGTTGACAAGTCAGATACTTTATTTGGAGGTGGTGGCACCCACTCAGCCAGGTCCCTGAGGGGAAGAATTCATACCTCAGGAACAGAAAGTATGTCCTCTATTCTCCAGCCTGATGTATCCAGAGATCCCACCTGGTACGCCCATCAAGGTCTCCTCAGATCCCTGCATCATTACCTGTCGGCATCTCAGGCAAACCTCCGGGGTCCAAGGAATGTGTTGGACAAGGTGCTTCCCTCCCAGCCCATTCAGCTAGTGAAGGAAGGGAAAAATGGAGAAGTGCAGCTGATAATGGACTGCTCACCACCTTTGCACTTTCACCAGCAATTTAAAGCTGAATCTTAAGATTTCAATCTGATAGTTCCATCATAAATATAGGTTTTTACTTCTCAAATGTTAGGGGAATTTTACCTCTTACGGATTTGGAAAGCCTGGGACCATATTTTTTCAATATGGAATTATCTCATTTGTGGCATTCATTCAAACCCACAACTCATCGTTCAAATCACACATTTCTAAACAAGAGAAAGTAAAATATGCTCCAATTCACTACTACTTTTAAATAATTAAAAGACAACTAAGAAAATGAAACCTAACCATTACTATTCTTCCCCTTCTTTTTCTTCTTCTTTTTCAACCAACAATTGCTGTAACCCACACTAATGAGGTAGACTGTGTTAAGAATTTTCTTCACTTAACATTTCTCATTATTAATAAATTTTGCACTGACAACCATAAAGTGAACCCTTTGGATTTATGCACCTAACCTAATTACATATGCTGCATGTATGCATTTCATTATTTACTTGACAGATTCATTCCTTGATATAATAAATAATTAAACAAGAATCAAATATTAACAATCAGATACATGTTAATTCTCCTCAAATCTGTAGAAACAAACTATATTTTATCTTCAGTTCAACAAGGACTGATTAAAATTTCTTCATTAGGCAAATTTCATAAGCAAAGTTCTTCATCTACTTTTTTTACTTTCACTAAAAATTAAACCTGGAACAAATCATTCCAAAATTACTTCATGGAAAAAAATGAATTGAACAGTATTTCTAAAAAGCCATGGGATTTGTAATCTTTCAAAAGCACTGCTGTATCTTATATATGAAACACTAATCCATGTGTTTGTTAGAAATTTTCAAATATGGTTTTATTACAACCCAGAAGCCAGCACCATGTTGGTTCCTACCAGTATATTACCAGAGATGTCTTGTCTTGTGGGAAAAAGTTTTAATCAAACAATTATTTTATAACATTTAAAAAATCATTTCTAGGCATATGGATAATGGTAAAACTAAATTTATTGGGCCTGAAAATTTACCCTAAGGTCAAAGTATAGCTTTTGCTTTTTCTACTATAATGAGCCAGGTGTAAATTTTTTTATTCATGTATATCAACATCTTCATTGATCAAACAATTCTCTCATTTTATCAAATTTGCTTCGGTAGATCATACCATACAATTTCATCATTTAAAAAATATTAAAGATTCATAGATAGCCACATTATTCATAATACAAGATTAATGCCAGGCTGACAGGTTTTTGTAAAGATCTGACTCTTTTTTTTCTAAGTGCAAATACCATATCTATGTGAAATGTACCCCTGATGTTGCATATTGATCATTCTCTTCTCTTCTCTTCTAATGCTAAAGAAAGAATATTATGAAATGATTGTCAGGGTTAGTGTGTCTCTGACCTACACATGTACTATTAATAATTTATGAGCTGATTTGAAATACAACACCAAGAAACCAAGTAAAGACCACAGCGCTGCCTAGGATGACATAGGCTCTGGATTGACAGCAAATGTTACCCAGATTTTCAGGTTCTGTTTGCTAAAATACATACAAGAATACAAATGCTCTGAATGCCAGGATTAACTGAATGGAAGGAAGTCATGCTTCTTTGTTAGAAATTTCAAGTAGCTACATTAATATCTGTTCATCCTATCCTTTCTTTGACATGAAATTTCCTTTTTAAATTATTTAATCAGGTTGTTAAGTTAACGCATACTGTCCATAAACACTAGACAATCTAAATTCAAATAAAATGTAGATCTGGAGAGCAAATGAGTCTTTCTTATTTCCCACGTGCCTTTAGACCCAAAGGTTGTCTTGTGTGTGTCCTTCCAGACTGCTTTCTACACTCATACAATGATAGAGGCAGGGAAAGAGAGCTCCCCCTACCCTCAGACATGGTATTGCACTGTGCTGCAGCTTGCTTTTTTCAATCAACAATATTATCAAAGACATCCTCTCATATCAGCATATACATGTGTAGCTTCTTTTTTAAACAACAATGTAGTGCTCAATTTTAGAGACATACGATGGCTCATTTATCTCTTCCTTTATTAACAGATTGCCAAACTGTCTTAGATTTTTCATAAATTAAAAAAGCAATGCCACACACACTGAATAAATTTGCTTATGCACTTGCTCAACTATTTCACTATGATGGAGTCCTAGAGGTGGAGTCGCTAGGTAAGTTACTCATTTGTTAAGTCTACTTGATCTGTTAATTAGGCAAGGATACATAAATATTCCTATTTAGGATTTAAAGAATATAACATTTCATTATAGATATGCTCATGAGATTTAAGTACATTTTTTTAAAAGTGTACTTTTAAAACTTTAATAATAGGGAGTAATTTAGAAAAAAAGTTAAGTTAGTTAAATTATTTTCATGTCTGAGTAGCTTTATGAAAAAGCAAACTAAAATCTAAGTTTTTTTTAGTGCTTTAGCAGTATGTCATCAAGCCATACATCTGTATACATTATTTTTAAATCAATGTCAAAAAATCTTCATTTTAGCAATCCTATATATGACTGACACTTGAAAAGTGCATTTACAGAGATTGACAACTGTTAAACTACTGAATGCTTTTCAGAATATATTCAAATAATTTTACGTGTGAAAACATTACATCTAAGAAATCTAATTATAAACAATAATGCTGTTCTGTTTATTTGTAACCATCATAAGCACATATATTTGTAAAATTCTCTGCTTTTAACCTAAACTGTGTGAAGCCTTCTACAAACAGTATGATGGTTACCTAGCGTGGCTGTCAAGTTCTATTACATGAACTAGAATATGCTTTCAGAAAAGATGCCTTGCATCTGATGACAGGCACTTCCTATCTGCTACAATTCATAAGAATTGGAACATTGATCATTTCTTGTAGAGATTTTCTTGAACAAAAAGATAAAGGGAAACCTTGTTATGCCAAATCACTTACTAGTCAAAAGTAGCCTGGACATTGAAACCTGGAAACTAGTTAATGGTTTATAACAAGTCAGAAATAAAGATGTTCAACCAAGAAAATGACATTAAGCAGCCCTGGCTACAAGAGAAAAGAGCAGCCTGTCAGAATCACGCTAGGGCTGTGGTGACAGGTAGACAATAAAATGGGATGACACGGGTTCCTCTCAGTGGGGGTGTTTTAAACAGCTTTCTCTTGGGAGTTTCCATGCACTTCCATTGTAGGAAACCTTCCCTCTAAAAATGGCAGCAGGCCCCTTGGAGGTCTTATTAAAATTCTCCTCCTGTGTTATAAAGTGTGTTGTCTAAGGCAGGTGACAGTACCCGAACAGTTAATTCTTCATTGTTTAAAGGAAAGGAGGGACAGCAGTCACACCAGTAAGGTAGCTCAGCGGCTGACAGAGCCCACTCACATTGCACAGCAGGCCCTGTGACACAGGAAATGAGTCAGAGGGGAAATCAGTCCACAATCCCACCTAGAATGGCAGACAGCAGGAATCCAAACAGAGGCAATATGCTATAAATGAATATTTCATATTTGGATTGGTATCCATTACATCTGCAAGTGAATTTCATATTTTCGCTTAAATCTCCATAGTGTATAGTTCAAAAGCATCATTAAGATGAACATTGTTTTCATTTTTAAGAGAAATTTTCCTCCATTCACTTTCTGCCACAAAACTGCAGCTATAACAGTGTATCTCTACCTATCTCATTATGGGCCATGAAGGATATGCCACCAAAGAATTGGAAGCAAAGAACCCAGTGATTGCCCAATGAGTTCCTTAATATCAGTAATTTCAGGGGCTGGATCTCATCTCTACTTCATCCGGAATAATGCTATCATAGTTTTTTACTTAACCCTGTTTTCATGTAAAGCTGTATCATTTCATATTTCTATTTAAAGAGTTATGATACCACTAAACTAATTTCCAATAGAGTAATAGCTGTTAGAACAGTCTTCTAAACCATTTCTCTCTTTTTTTATTCTATTCCCAACATATTTTAAGCTGAATGACAAAATAAACATTTCATAACCTTTTTCAGCTAAATTTTTTTTCTACTAATATCATTTCAACCAGTGGGAGGTCTATATTTTCCACACTGCAGTTCTACATTGAAAATTACTTCTGCTATAGATTAGCTGTCCCTTAGTGAGCTATGAAAGACAAAATCTTAGCCTCTTTAAGGCTGTCTTGTTTGACAGCATGCAATATTTACATGAAATAAAAAGCAAATATTTGTTCTCTTCATACAAGCTATTCAGACAAACAAAATTGGTGTTTCCTACATGACATACGGTAAATGGTCAACATTAAGTAAAATCAAAGTTATTTTAAAAGGGCTGGCATAGTAGTTCATGCCTATAATCCTAGCATTCTGAGAGGCTGAGGTGGCAGGATTGCTTAAGCTCAGGAGTTCAGAGCCAGCCCAAGCAAGAATGTGATCCTCTTGCTCAGAAAAATTAGCAGGGCATTGTGGCACGTGCCTATAGTCCCAGCCACTCCAGAGGCTGTGGCAGAAAGATCCCTTGAGCCCAGAATTTTGAGGTTGCTGTGAGCTATGAAGACGTCACTGCACTCTATCTGGGGTGACAGAAGTCCACCCCAGGGATAGCCATAAGAAACATTTCCCGTTACCCTAAAATGTTTCCAATTAAAGTTGCTTTTCAATTCCTTTCTCCAGGGAACTTCCTAGTAGCTAGTAGGAAGCTGAACATCATTGATATCACTGCCACTTGATCAGGGGCACCATCTCTAGTTGCCCAGTGAAGTCATGCTTCTGCTTAAGAAACTGATGCTTCCTGAATACACAGCAGCAGTGATTTTACCCCACAAGATGCTTTCAGGGGCAAATTTGCTTTTCTCTCACTTCTAGGAGTTGTATCATCACGGTTGCCCTGGGGAAATACCTCAAGCCAGAGGGTAAATATCGCCTGCCCCTAGACCCACTCTGTTCTAAAGTCACAAAAATGGAACTTGTTCTGCTTCCTGTGGGCAGATTCCCATCTGCTGAACACACATTTTAATACATAAACTCTATTTCTAGAAATAATACCTATTGGGATTAACAAGAAAATAGCATCTCTACCAAATTCCCCGAAAAGAAATCCTGTCAGTGCCACTCATACTACCTTCAAAGACAAGGCGCTGTAATTACTTTCTTCACCTCATTTCCTTGTCTGGATAAAGCAACAAAATTAAAAGAACCTATCCATTGTCCCCAGATACCTTCCAAAATGTGTGTTTGCTTTGCAGGCTGGGATCAGAAATTTCATTATCTGTATTTGTATTAGTAATTCACTGCACAAAGAGAACAGGAGCAGAGGAGGAGAGGAGAATGGAAGCAAACATCAGACAGACAATTGTATATATGCAAATGCTTGCAAATTTCTGCCAGCATCTCCCTATCTATAACCAAGCAACACGGAAGTCTATTCATCCCTCCAGCTTCTTTGCTGCCAAATGTGGTTGTGGTTTGGTAGGAAAATATTCAGAAAATGTTGAACTTTCAGCCACTGGACCTAAATCTAACTCAAAATCCACAACATAAATGGCTACTGCATAAATAAAATCAGCGGTTTTTCTAGAAAGACACAAGATAGGCAAACTCCTGGCTATTAAGGGTAAAAAACAAGATTGGCTTGTGAAGAGGTGGGGGAAGGGAATGGTTGTACGCAGCTCTCCAGGCCAATTGACAGAGAACTGAAATGTTGTCTCTTGTCTGCAGGGTTGTGCATTTGCATAAATAGGCTGGGTAAGAAAGGATATGGAAAATCAGAAAAACAGGCATGAGGAAGAAAATACCCCACATTCAAATTCATAAATACAAATGTTCACTTTCAAATATACTACAGATAAGCATGGTGTTTGAAAATGACAACAGGAATCATTACGTATTTTTTCTCTTAAAATCAATTATTCCCAAATAGTAATGGTTATAGGAATTTTCATGACTTTCTTTATTCTTATATAGTTATTCTACCCACTAAAATCAGTAATAATGGTAATAATTCACATATACACCTATCTTTCAAATACAGTAATACAGTGCAGCCTCAAAATTATGCTTCGAGGTAGACTCAGTATTATACCCATTCTATTGGTAATGAAACTGAGGCTTGGCAGTTCAGAGAGTTACCCAAATTGACTTAACTAATAAGTGGCAGGACTGGAATTCAAATTCCCATGATTGACTCTGAATCCCAAGAGCCTTTGCACCAAGAAGTCATGCATCATTAACAAAGAGAACTCACTCCAAATGTCATGTCTTGGACATTTCTTACCTCTCAGTAACATTTGACCACACTGCCCATTGCCGCCTTCTTGAAACCCTCTGCTTTCTTTATTCTTGGGGATTGCTCTTTGGTTTCCCTTCTGCCTTTCAAATTGTCCCAGTCATCTTCAGGTTCTCCTCTTCCTGGGTCTTCTCTCCTCCCTACTCCAAATCTCTACCATCAATGAGCAATCTCAGCAACTTCCATTCCTTCATTTATTCACTCAACAAAAATGTTTTTGAGTACCTCTTATGTGCCAGGCACTAGTCTAGGCATAGGACATACCACAGTGAACAATAACCTATCTCCTTCTTCAAATGGAGTATATAGTGCCATGAGGGTACAGAGGAGATAGATAAAAATAAATAGGTGTCTACTTAGATATAGATGATAAATCTCTGGAGAAAAAAAGGCAGGGAAGAGGGATGGGGAAGACAGGGGTAAAGAAGATTGGAATTTGGGGTCAAGATGGCCTCACTGAGTTAATATTGGCATATAAAGATGTGCTTTCTCAATGTTCCTCTGAGAGGATTTCCAGATTTGCATCTCCGACCTTATTCCAACACCTCTGGGCATATTGTCTCTCCTGTACTCACATGCCAAAGTCACCCTTGCCAGCACCTGAATTCCTTCTCCCCTTCTCATCCTCCTCTGCCTCTTCTTGTGCTTCCTACTCTGATCAACAGTACTAGCATCCTTTACACCACAAATATGCACTCAGCCAAAAACTATACAAGAAGCACTTTCTATGTGAATGCTCTACAAGGTACCAAGAAAATACACTGGTCTCATGAGAGCTATTTTCTCCATAAGAACTGTGTCTGGGTTGGATTTGTGGCTCACACCTGTAATCATAACACTCTAGGAGGCTGAGGTGGGGTGATTGCTTGAGCTCAAGAGACCAAGATCAGCCTGAGCAAGAATGAGACCCCATCTCTACTAAAAATAGAAAGATTACTCAGGTATCGTGGTGGGGACCTGTAGTCCTACTCAGGAGGATCACTTAAGCCCAGTAGTTTGAAGTTGCTGTAACTGTGACAACACCACTGCATTCTACACAGGCAACAGAGCAAGACTCTGTCTCAAAAGAAAAAAAGAATCTGCGTCTAGGGAAGCCATAAAATCATACAGGGAAATTATTAAGGGTTTAGGAACAGCCCTATGTTTAATCCCACCTTTTCTATTAATCAGGTGGTATCCACCTCATATTAATGTGATGTGGGTCCCCCCTTATACAGGGGGATACATTCCAAGACCCCCACTGGATGCCTGAAACCTCAGATAATACGGAATCCTATGTATATTTTTTCTATACATACATAGCTATCATAAAGTTTAATTTATAAATTAAGCTCAGGAAGAGATTAATAACTAACATTAAAATAGAACAATTATAACAGTATACTATAATAAAACTTATGTGAATGTAGTCTCCCTTTCAAAACATCTTACTTTACTCACCTATTTTTGGACTCTAGTTGCTGGTAGTAACAGAAACTGCAGAAAGCAATGGGGGGGGGCTACTGTATGCTTACTGCAGGCGCAGTAAGCAAGTGAGTGAGTGAACTAGTAAATCAGTGAATGAAGTGCTTAGGTGCAGTACTTGATACGAGAAAAACCTAATAGGTTTCAATGTTGTCATCAAGACCCATTCTCTTTGCCTCTTGGTGCTGTTACCTTTTGTGCCTGCTCCAACCTCAGGTAGTGGCAGGATGGTTTCCCAGAGTTCCAGGCTTTCCTCCTATCCAGCACCTCAAGGGATGACAGAGACAAAAATCACTGATTTTGATAGGTCATGTGACCACTACTGAACCAATCACATGGGCCAGAAAAAAGACCATTGCTCTAATTGCTCAAACCACCAGACAGGGAGTGAGTAAAGATGGCTCCTGGCCAATGTCAATAGACTTACAGGAAGAGAATGGAGAATGGGCAGGTAAGACAATGGACATTCACTACCTCATCTATGGTACCTAATTCATTCTGTCGTGCATTATGGCTAGCTGTTCATGTATGTAGGTCACTACTAAAGTTTATGGTCCATTATTTTTCTTCCAAAAACACAGTGTTGGCCTTTCCTATACACCTGTGCGAGTCCTCCACTCCTGGGCTTACAGTGACACCAATACTCACCAATACCCACCAGGAGGGCTTCATTTGTTTCCTTCACTGCAGATTTTACATTTCTTGATTTTTGTGTATCTTAAAACTTTCATAATTACCCACATATATTTGCCCTCAGATAGAGAGCCCTTGAGAAGAAGGTCTTAATGCTTATCGTCACTGTATCTGTGGGATTCAATCCTTTAAATATAGTGCATGCTCAATAAATGTGTTTTTGTTTTGTTTTGTTTTGAGACAGAGTCTCACTATGTCACCCTCAGTAAAGTGCTATGGCGTCATAGCTCACAGCAACCTTAAACTCCTGGGCTTAAGCAATTCTCTTGCATCAACCTCCCAAGTAGCTGTGAATACAGATGTCCACCACAATGCCCAGCTATTTTTTTGTGTGTGTAGTTGTCTTTGTTCTTTACCAGCCCCAGTGTATGTGGCCAGTGCCCTAATCGCTGAGCCACAGACACTGAGCCAATATATGTTTTTTTAAATCATGAATGGATTTATTAAACCAATCTAAATTAGTTCTTCTTTTGCTCATTTTAAGTTCTGTGGGGTATTTTTCTCTTCTTACTATGCAAAATTACATAGTCTCAAACTCACGTGCACCTTGTATCACCTTAAAAGACATAATTCCAACAGCAGAAACAAATAAACCAAAACCATTATCTCAGCTAAATTTACACAGATCAGAAAAGGAACAAGAGTCAGTGATGCCTAAGTCACTTAATTTTGCTATTCTGTTTTTGTTCTGAGAATGTTGCATTTGCTAAAATCCAAGTGCATAACACTCGCTGTAGCCTTTCACAAGGTATCAGTGTGCAATTGGCATCATTTGAATTTTACTAGTGTGGAAATGTCCTTGGTCTTTCCCTCAGTAACTTGTTTTCAATATCTACATCCTTACTTAAGGACATCCTCTCAAATCCTATAATCCCAAATGTGGCATTGTCTCCTTCCTGGCACATGGATGCCCAGCTGGAGACATTTCCCAGCCTTGCTTGCTTTTTGGTGTGGCTTGCATTCTGGTGTGACCAAGTAATGTAGCAGTATTTCAATTTCCATCTTCCTAAAGATGACGGAGATTTGATTTCAAATAATATAACAAAGCAGGAGGGAATATTTGAGAATATAAGTGGTACAAGTTTGATCATATGGAGATCACTTTTGAAACTGATGATGGGCACACAGGGATGTATTATATACTACATTATCCGGACATTTATGTACATTAGACAATTTCTAGGCCGGGAGCAGTAGCTCACGCCTGTAATCTGAGCACTCTGGGAGGTTGATGGGGGTGGATGGCCTGAGCTCACAGGTTCAAGACCAGCCTGAGTAAGTGCGAAGCTCCATTTCTAAAAATAGCGAGGCTTTGTGGCAGGCGCCTATAGTCCCAGCTACTTAGAAGGCTGAGACAAGAGAATCACTTGAACCCAAGAGTTTGAGGTTGCTGTGAACTATGACGCCACAGCACTCTACTAAGGGCGACAAAGTGAGACTCTTTCTCAAAAAAAAAAAAAAAAGAAAGAAAGAAAATTCTTTCTGGAAATGTACTGGAAAATACATGAAAAGGTGCTTGCCCAAGTCAGTTCTCTCGTTTTCCTCTTACTGGCTAAAAAGAGAGCTGATCAGAGTTAGTCTTAGAAAGCTTTCTATGAAGATGGCAACATCTTCAGCCTACCTCATTGAATGACTTCCTGGAGTAGGGCTTTCCCACTTCCTGAAAGAGAAATTGATTTTTGAGCCATTGCAATTAGAGTCTCTTTGTTACAGTTACAATGCTGTCCAGGTAGCTCTAGGGCCTGGTTTATTCCCATTTTATTTCAAAATAGTCTCCTGTAACAGACAGTATAACCTTGCCTGCCTTCACCAACCCTTTACTTTTTTATGGCTCTCTCGTAGGTCAGCACAATGTTGAACTCAATAAATGTTTACTATGGTTACATGTTTTGTTTCTCTGGAGGTCAGGCTCAACCTTCAGCTACACAAATATCTAGACTCCACTCAACCTTAAACTGCTCACAATTCAGCTGTCATGAAAACATTTTTTTTTTTTTGAGACAGAGTCTTGCTTTATTGCTTTCAGTAGAGTGCCATGGCATCACAGCTCACAGCAACCTCCAGCTCTTAGGCTTAGGTGATTCTCTTGCCTCAGCCTCCAGAGTAGCTGGGACTAAAGGCGCCCAAAACAATGCCTGGCTATTTTTTTGTTGCAGTTTGGCTAGGGCCAGGTTTGAACCCACCACCCTTGGTATATGGGGCTAGCGCCCTACTCACTGAGCCACAGGTGCTGCCCTCTCTGTGAAAACATTTACACAAATGTCACATTTGAGTTTGGAAGCCTATTATATATAGTTATGGACAAACTTTAGATTCAGAAAAGAACCACAAATTATAGCAAAATGTAGGATGAAATGCTAATATTAAGAACATTCCAACTGTAAATTAAAACGTTAAGAAGACTTTAATTTCTTTTCAAAAAACAGAAAATGTAGTTGTATTGTAAAACCCCTGTCCATTTACTCAACCCATAGATATGTTTTGTCTTCCCCTCCCCAGACGTGACACAATTCAACACAGTTTTCTCAGAACTTTTAAATTTCAATGTATTCAGAGGGGACCACAGTTTCCTCCTTCCCTGTGGCCTCTCACAAGGCCTCCTTACACATTTACCCTCAGGCCTAAGTGACTGGCACCAGATTAGGCTTAACATGGAGCATGAGACACGTAGACTAAAATAATTTTCTAAAACAAGTAGTTAATTCTTGTCATGGACAGCCAAAGAAGGTCAGACTCTTTCTCTGATAGGTCTGTATACCAAGTTTATTTCCCCCCACCACACACCGATCTTCCAGAGGCTTTAGGTAAGGTCTCTTGAAGATCAGTGCATAGAGGGTGGAGGGGATGGATAAACTTAATGTATAGACCTACAAAGAGGAAAGCAAAAGTTGGATGCAACCTAATGTACATTATTACTAAACAAAATCAGGAGTTTCAAGAAGCTGTATTTATAGAGTCAGACTGCAAGCTTCGTTCTGTTCAACCACTGCAACAGCCACTTAGCCTGCTCCCACTTCCTCCCTCCCCTCCCAGCTCCCTACTCCTCAGGAGAATTTGTCTTTGTCAGACTAGTTAGTTGCAAGCTGTGGCTTCACATGCTTGGAATCAGAGTGGGCAGAAACAGAGAGGATCAGAGATTGCCATGTCCGATTTACACCAGAGCTACTAGAAGAGTGAAGAATAGATAAGGTGGGCTAGGGAAAAGGAGGAGAAAGACAAGAGGCAGTGTGGGCTGGGTTTGGAAATTTAGAAAGAGGCTAAAGTTTTCAGGAGTTTGAAAAGAAGCTGAGTGAAGGGCACACAGGGATGTATTATATACTACATTATCCGGACATTTGTGTACATGAGACCATAGATACAGAAGAGGAATGGGACATAGACACAAAGACAGACAGATAGCTTTGAACACGGTGGCTCTTACCTTAATCCTAGCTCTTTGGAAGGCTGAGGTGGGAGGATAACTTGAGCTCAGGAGATGAGCCTGAGCAAGAGGGAGACGCCATTTCTACCAAAAATATAAAAAAATTGGGGCAGCACCTGTGGCTCAAAGGAGTAAGGCACCAGTCCCATATGCCAGAGGTGGTGGGTTTAAACCCAGCCCCAGCCAAAAACTGCAAAAAGAAAAAAAAAAAATGAGCCAGGTGTGGGGATACATGTCAGTAACCCCAGCTATTTGGGAGCCAAAGCCCAGGAGTTTGAGGTTACTGTGAGCTATGATGATGCTACTTCACTCTAGCTGGGGTGACAAACAGACACTGTGTCTCAAAAAAAGAAAAGAGGCTTGGGGCCTATAGCTCAGCGCCAACCACATACACTGGAGCTGGGGGGTTCGGGCCTGCCAAACAACAATGTTAACTACAACCAAAAAATAGCCGGGCGTTGTGGCAGATGCCTGTAATGCCAGCTACTTGGGAGGCTGAGGCAAGAGAATAGCTTAAGCCCAAGAGTAGGAGGTTGCTGTGAGCTGTGACGCCATGGCACTCTACCAGAGCAATAGCTTGAGGCTCTGTCTCAAAAAAAAAAATTAAAAAGATAAGAAGATAGATGGATAAATAGAGTCATGCACCACATGAGGGTATTTCAAAATCAATAAGAGGCCACCCAAAAAACTATAATGCAGTTTCTTTTCCTATAAAGGAGTACTAATTTTTATCTTTTACACCAACTGTATTTCTACTGTACCTTTTCTTTGTTTAGGTACACAAATACATTGTATTACACTTGTCTTCAGTATTCAGGGCAGTAACATGCCATGTAAGTTTGTAGTTTAGGAACAACAGGTTTTATCACACAACCTAGGTATGCCGTAGGTGCTACCATCTCAGGTTATGTAAGTATACTCAGTGATGGTCCCACATCAAAAAAATTACCTATCAGTGCATTTCTCAGAATGCATCCCTCTTATTAAGTAACACATGACTGTTTATGATCCCCTTATAACTTTTCCCCTCTTAGGATGATTTGACTTATAACTTTTCAAATTTATAATGCTGTAAAACTGATATGCATTTAGTACCATACTTTCAGTACCATGCAACCATTCTGATTTTACTTTCAGTATAGTGGTCAATAAATTACATGAGATATTTAACACTTTGTTATGAAATGGGCACTGTGTTAGGTGACTTTTCCCAAGTATAGGCTAACATAAGTGTTCTGAGCATGTTTAAGGTAGGCTGGGTGATGATGTTTGGTAAGTTATTGTATAAATGCATTTCTGACTTATACTATTTTCAGTGTATGATGGGTTTATCAGAATGTAGTCCTGTCAAGAGTTGAGGAGCATTGGAAGAGAGACAAAGAGAAACAGAGAGAGGAGAGAAAAAGGACAGAGAAGACAGAGGCTGTTAAATTTTGGGGGTAAAGGCCTTTTCATCTTCTGCTATTTGCCATGTGATGGTGCAACAAGAAGGCCTCAAGCAGATAACAAATGCTGGTGCCTTCATCTTGGTCTTCCTAGCTTCCAGAACTGTACCATCTCTTCATGCTTTTCAAGGAAAGTATGAATTCCACTAAGGCTTTAAAGTTAGAATATTCTATTATCCATTCTTCAATGTGATGAAGGTTACAAAATGCCTGGAGATGTACACACAAAGATAATGCTGAGGATTTCTATATTACAATACACTAATATAAAATTTGAAGAATCTTATGATTTCCATCTTAATTTCCTCCAAAAGTAAGAAGCAACAGCTGCTCCAGGTGAGAAAGGATCAGCAAAAGAACTCCAGTAACATAAAAAATCAGAATGAAAGGACATCCCCCAAAGAAAATAATAACTCTGTCCCAAAGGAAACCAATCAAAATGAGAATATTGAAATGACTGATAAAGAATTTTGAATATGTATTGTAAGGAAATTCAATGAAATACAAGAGAAAACAAAAACCCAATGCAAAGAAACCACAAAAACAATGCAGAAAATGAATGAAAAATTCACTAAAGAAATTGAATTATTAAAAAAAAAAAGTCAAAGAGAGCTTCTGGAAATGAATAATTCACTTAAGGAAATACCAAACACAGTAGAAAGCCTTAAGAATAAGTGAGGTCAGGCAGAAGAAAAAATGCTGGAGCTAGTATCTTTGAATTAAACAAGTCAGTCAAAGAGAAAAGAGAAATAAGAGGAACAAAGAAAGCCCACAAGAAATATGGGATTATATAAAGGGGCCTAACAAAAATGATAGGCATCCCTGAAGCTGAAGAAGAAAATACACAAGGGCTAGAAAATCTATTTAAGGGAATATTTGAGGAAAAATTCCCAGGTCTTGCTATAAAAATCCTAACATCCAGGTACTAGAAGCACAATGGATTCCTGGAAGATTTCGTCACCAAGAGGCAATCACCACAACATGCAGTCATCAGATTAACCAAAGTTAACACAAAAGGAAAGAGGAATTCCTACACACTAGAAGGCAAAAACATCAGGTAACTTACAAAGAAAATGCAATTGAGACTTTGCAAACCAGAAGGGACTGAGATCCCATTCTTAGTCTTCTCAAATAGAGTAATGACTGGCCTAGAATTTCATATCCTGCAAAAGTAAACTTCTTATATGAGTGAGAAATAAAGACTTTTTCTGATAAGCAAACGCTGAGGGAATTTGTCAAGATAAGACCTGTCCTTCAGGAAATCCTCAGATCCGCATCATACACTGACTAGCAAAGCACACATCTGCATATTACACTGACCAGCACAGCACACATCCACCACTGTAAAATCATCCAAATGCTAAAGGTCAGAGCCCAGATATCACAATGGCTCAAGATATAAAACAAAGCAATAAGGTTCTAACCAATAGGATGAAGAGTAATCCACTCCACTTACCAATTCTTTCAATAAAGGTGAATGAATTGAATTTCCCTCTCAAGAGACAGAGGCTAGTTAAATGGATTAAAAAAAAAAAAAAAGATACAATCCAAGTGTCTGCTGCCTCCAGGAAACACATCTCACCCACACTCACTCACTCAGACTCAAGATGAAGGGATGGAAAATAATATTCCACACGAATGAAAACCAAAAGAGAACTGGTTTTCATATCAGATAACATATACTTCAAATAAACAAATGTAAAGAAAGACAAAGATAGTCATTGTATAATGGTAAAAGGAACAATACAACAAGACGATATAAAAATTCTGAGTAGTTATGAACTGAACACAGGTGCACCCCGATTTATAAAGCAAACCCTATTAGATAGAAACAAAGTATTAAACAGCAACATGATAATAGCCAGGAACTCCAACACCCCAGTTGAAATAAATGGGTAGATCCCCCAAGAACAAAGTAAATAAACATAGAATTTAAAAAGAAAACTCTAGAGAAAATAGGCCTAATTGACATTTACAGAACATTCTACCCCAAAACTACTGAATATACATTCTTCTCATCGACAGAGAGACAAGAATAATCTTGGAGAATGTTTCCAAGATTCATCACATCCACAAAACATGTCTCAACAAATTAAAAACAAAAATAGAAATTATACCATGCATTTTCTCAGACCACAGTGAGTAAAATTAGAAAAATTTTAAAAAGAAGTGCTTTTGGTTTCTCCCTGGCTGCCCTAGGATCGCCCACTATCATGAATGACACTGTAACTATCTGGACCAGAAAGTTCATGACTAACCAACTACTTCAGAAGAAAAAAATGGTCACTGATGTCCTTCACCCTGGGAAAGCAACAATACCAAAGACAGAAATTAGAGAAAAACTAGCCAAAATGTACAAGACCACTCCCAATGTCATCTTCATATTTGGATTCAGAACTCACTTTGGTGGTGGGAAGACAACAGGCTTTGGCATGATTTATGGTTCTCTGGATTATGCAAAGAAAAATGAACCCAAACATAGACTTGAAAGGCATGGCCTGTATGAAAAGAAAAAGACATCAAGAAAGCAGTGAAAGGAACGCAAGAACAGAATGAAGAAAGTCAGGGGGACTGCAAAGGCTAATGTTGGTGCTGGCAAAAAGGCAAAGGAGTAAAGACTCTACAGTGATGTTATCTCCAGCATTGTATAGATTTTTCACAAGAGGATTTATACAGACTTTGCATGTGAAAAAAAAAGGAGTGTTTTTGGTCAAAGTAAGTGTCTTTGGGTTTTTTTAGGAGATGTAAATAAAGTTTTAAATTATATTTCAATTATTTTTTAAAAGTAAGACCAGGGCCACTTCATATGGGTCAAGGGAACAATACAATAAGAGAACATTTCAATTCTAAACATTTATGCACCCAACATAAATGCTCCCAGATTATGAAACAAACCTTATTTGGGCTGAGCAATATGATATCCTATAACACAATAATAGCTAGGGACTTTAAGACCCTTCTTACAGGTGACACCTGTGGCTCAAAGAAGTAGGGCGCCGGCCCCATACACCAAAAGTCAAACCTGGCCCCAGCCACAAACTGCAAAAAAAAAAAAGACCCTTCTTACAGAGCTGCATAGATCCTCTAAATAGAAACTAAACAAAGATACAAGGGACTTAACACAATCTTAGAACAATTTGGCTTAATATAAGAACACCGCATCCCAAAGCTAAGTTCTTCTCATTAGCCCTCAGAACAGTCTCCAAAATAGATCATATCCTAGGACACATTTCAAACCTCAACAAAATCAAAAGACTTAAAATTGCACCTTGTATCTTTTCAGACTACAAGGCAATAAAGATGGAAGTCAACTTCAACAAAAATTGTCATCTCTACATGGAGTCCTGGAAACGAAAGAACTTTATGCTGAATGACAGTTGAGTCAAGGAAGAGATAAAGGAGGAAATCATTAACTTCCTTGAGCATAACAATAATGAAGATATAAGCCACCAAAACCTGTGGGATACTGGAAAAGCAGTCCTAGGAGGAAGTTTTGTTGCATTAGATGCCTATATCTGAAAAACAGAAAGAAAGCACATCAACAAACTAAAGAATAATCTTAAAGAAATGGAAAAGGAAGAGAAATCCAATCCCAAAGTTGGTGCTGGCAAAAAGGCAAAGGAGTAAAGACTCTACAGTGATGTTATCTCCAGCATTGTATAGATTTTTCGCAAGAGGATTTATAAAGACTTTGCATGTGAAAAAAAAAAGAAGTTGTTTCTGATTAATAACCTTAATCAGAAACAAAAAGTGTGTAATTAATAACTGATACCACAGAGATATAAGAGATTATTTCTGACTAATACAAAAAACTCTATTGCCAGAAATTTGTGCAATTTTTCTATTGCCAGAAATTTGACAATGTGGAGGAAATGGACCAATATCTGAAATCACACTATTTCCCTAGACTTAACCAGGAAGAAATTGATCTCCCGAACAAACCAGTACCAAGCACTGGGATTGAAGAAACAACAAATAGCTTCAAAAAAAAAAAAAAGCCCTGGACCAGATGGCTTTATATCAGAATTCTATCAAACCTTTAAAGATGAGCTTGTATCTATACTGCAGAACCTATTCCAAAACATTGAAAGGAAGGGAACTTCCCCAACATGTTCTGTGAAGCAAACATTAGCCTTATAACAAAACCAGGAAAGGACACAACTAAAGAAGAGAACTGGCTTGGCGCCTTTGGCTCAACGGGCTAAGGCGCCAGCCACATACACTTGAGCTGGAGGGTTTGAATCCACCCCCCGGGCCCGCCAAACAACAATGGCGGCTGCAACCAAAAAATGGCCAGGCGTTGTGGCGGACGCCTGTAGTCCCAGCTACTTGGGAGGTGGAGGCAAGAGACTCGCTTGAACCCAGGAATTGGAGGTTGCTGTGAGCTATGATGCCACAGCACTCTATCCAGGGTGACAGCTTGAGGCTCTGTCTCAAAAAAAAAAAAAAAAAGAAGAGAACTACACACCAATTTCACTAATGAATATCAATGCAAAAATACTCAATAAAATCTTGGCAAATATATTACAAGCTACATATTAAAAGAATTATACATCATGATCAAGTAGGCATCATCTAGGGATATGAGGCTGGTTTAAAATATGCAAATCCACAAACAGAATTCACCGTATCAATTGAAGCACAAATAAAGACTATATGATCCTCTCAATAGATGCAAAAAAAGCATTTGATAAAATTCAGCTTCCTTCCCTAACAAGAATACTTAAGAAAATAGGCATAGGTGGTACATTTCTTAAGCTAATTGAAGCTATCTATGACAAACCCATAGCTAATATACTGAATGAACTAAAACTAAAAGCTTTTCCACTTAGAACTAGAACCAGACAAGGATGTCCTTTATCACCACTACTATTCAACATAGTTCTGGAAGTTTTAGCTAATGCAATCAGGCAAGAGAAGACTATAAAGGGCATCCAAATGAGGGCAGAGGAGGTCAAACTTTTGCTCCTTGCTGATGATATGATCTTATACTTAGAAAACCCCAGAGACTCAACCACCAGATTCCTGGAAATGATCAAGAAATACAATAATGTCTCAGAGTATAAAATCAATGTCCACAAATCAGTAGCCTTTGTATATGCCAATGACAGCCAAGTTGAGAAACAAATCAAGGACATAATTCCCTTCACAGTAGCTTCAAAGAAAATGAAATACTCAGGAATACCTAACAGAAAAGATGAAGGATCTTCACAAAGAAAATTATAAACCTTAAGAAAAGAAACAGCAGAAGACATTAACAAATGGAAGAACATACCATGCTTTTGACTGGGAAAAATCA
The DNA here is from genome assembly GCA_963573935.1 of Arctocebus calabarensis. NCBI lineage: Eukaryota > Metazoa > Chordata > Mammalia > Primates > Lorisidae > Arctocebus > Arctocebus calabarensis. The sequence continues at coordinate 85,811 of CAUYON010193013.1, forward strand.
ACATTGTTAAAATGTCTACTCTACCCAAAACAATCTACAGATTCAATGCAATCTCCATTAAAATACCAACATCATATTTGAAGAACTGGAAAAAAAAATAGTACTTCATTTTGTATGGAAACAGAAAAAAACTCATGTAGCCAAGGCAATTCTTAATAATAAAAATGAAGCTAGAGGCATCACTCTATCAGACTTTAGGTCATATTACAAGTCCAGTGATCAAAACAGGATGGTATTGGCCAGAAAATAAAGACATAGACATATGAAACATAATAGAAAATCAAGAGATGAAACCAGTCTCTTATTGCCAGCTGATCTTTGATAAACCAAACAAAAACATACAGTGGGGAAAAAAATCCATATTCAACAAATGGTGCTGGGAGAACTGGATAACCACATGTAAAAGACTGAAACTGGACCCATACCTTTCGCCACTTATAAAAATTGACTCAAAATGGATAAAAGATTTAAATCTAAGACATGAAATGATAAAAATCTTAGAAGAAAATGTGGGAAAAACTCTTGATGATGTCAGACTGGGGAAAGATTTTATGAAGAAGTCTTTCAGTGGCAATTGCAACAACAACAAAAATAAACAAATAGGATTTAAGTTGAAAAACTTCTGCACATCTACGGATACAACAATTAAAGCAAAAAGACAACCTTCAGAATGGGAAAAGATATTTGCATGGTATGAATCTGACAAAAGGTTGATAACCAGAATCTATAGAGAACTCTAATGAAAAAAAAAAAAAAAGAACAAACAATCCCATCTACCACTGGCAAGAGACAGGAACAGAACCTTCTCAAAGAAGACAGAATGCTCATCATCCCTAATCATCAGAGAGATGCAAATCAAAACCATCTGGAGAGATCACCTAACCCCAGTAAGAATAGCCCACATCACAAAGTCTCAAATCTGCAGACGCTGGTATAGATGTGGGGAGAAGGGAACACTTTTACACACTGTTGGTAAGACTGCAAACTAATACAACCTCTTTGGAAAGAAGTATGGAAAATCCTCAAAGAACTCAAATTAGACCTCCCAGAAGAAAAACAAATCATTTTATCATAAAGACATTTGGACTAGATTGTTTATAACAGCTCAATTTACAACCCCCAAAATGTGAAAACAAGCTAAATGCCCACCAACCCAGGAATGGATTAACACATTGTGGTATATTTATACCATGGAATACTATTCAGCCATTAAAAATGATGGAGACTTTACATCTTTTGCATTAACCTGGATGGAGTTGGAACACATTCTGCTTAGTTAAGTATCACAACAATGGAGAAGCAAGTATCCAATGTATTCAATACTAATATAAAGCCAATAGACGACCTAATACATGCCCACATAAGAAAAAACCTCAAATCAATTCAAAGTGGGGGAGGGAGGACACAAGAAGGGGGAGAGGAGAGGAGAGGAGGAAGAGGAATGGGTGTGCTCCCACTTAATGGACACAATGTTAGGGTGTATGGCACATCTCTTGGGGTGGAACTCAATTATAAGAGGGACTCAACCTAATAAATGCAAACATTGTAACCTATTTCTTTGTACCCTCAAATTAAACTGAAATTAAAAAAAAAAGTCAGATTGGGCCTCAACTTTACATGGGCCTATATGACATAGCAGCAGACATTTGGAGAAAAGCACTAATACCATATATATTTCAACTTATACTATTTCAGAAAGAAATATGGCCAAAAGAAATATTAAAAGAGTAATATCCAGCAAAGCATTTATCGACTGCCATATAGACTTCATGAGTAGACAGTTCTATTACCATTTCAGAGGTAAAGAAAGGAGAAATGAGAAATAAGGCTCTGTAACTTGGAAATGGGGTACACAGAGAAGTCTTGTTCACCCTCAAGGCAACCAATGTTTCCCAAATTTAAGGAGGAAATGTCTTGGAATCACCTACTACCATGCTCTATGCTCTTTTTCCATTGCTTTTGCTGGTTCTGTCACAGGAAAGGAGCTTCAAGAAGGGTTTGTGGGCCTTTTGCCTAGCGTAAGACAGTAGTTTCTTGTAGACTCTGGACTGTGTTCTATATTAAACTGGGGCCCGGGATGGGGATGTGTGTGGGAGGGAAAGAGGCCAGAGATGAAATATAGTACAAGAAGAAAGGGACAGACAGGTGAACCAATCAGGCAGTGCAAGGCTATTACAAAAGCATGTGGCAATGTGAGGCGGCTATACTAGGAAACACTAAGAACAGGCCCCTCTGGCTCAGCGCCTATGGTTCAACAGACTAAGGTGCCAGCCACATACACCTGAGCTGGCAGGTTCGAATCCAGCCTGGGCCCGCCCAACAACAATGACGGCTGCAACCAAAAATGGCCGGGCACTGTGGTGGGCACCTGTAGTCCCAGCTACTCGGGAGGCAGAGGCAGGAGACTTGCTTGAGCCCAGGAATTGGAGGTTGCTGTGAGCTGTGATGCCACAGCACTCTATCCAGGGTGACAGCTTGAGGCTCT